>JAFVLL020029350.1:0-10777 GCA_021397915.2 Tor tambroides | reverse complement strand
TATATATGTGTGTATGTGTATGTGTGTGTGTGTATATATATATATGTATATGTGACCCTGGCGCACAAAACCAGTCTTAAGATACAGTCTTATGATACATACATGTTTTTACATTGTACTAATATTTTTAAAAATACCTGCATGTAATTACATCTGTAATTAATTTCTGTATTTTCACTGTTTACATTTATAATTACACCATCCTTTACACCTTAACCCACCCTTAAACCTACCCATACCACCAAACCTGTCCCTAACCTTACCCATATCCCACCTCAATAGCAGCAAAAGTGTTTTTCAATACAGTATGAACACAATAAGTACATGGTACTTATTTTTTGTTGTAAGTACATAGTAGTTAAGGCCACCTAATATAAAGTGGGACTAAATATTTTTCATAATCTTTCTTTAAAACATCATAATTGTTCTTCTTAGTCCGTTCTACTTTTGTAATCAAGACCATGCAGGTGGGGAAAAATATAAAAATATTACAATAATATCATAGCCTAACATGTTTGCATCAAATTCCTGCCTTAGATGATTTTTCAGAAGGATGCATTATGTGTTGTGAATGCTCTTTTCATGTTGTCTTTAACGCCGTTTCAAAACCCTTTCATTTTCTCATAGCTGCACAAGGTTGTCTGTATGTAAATGCAAAGTCGTTTTTAGTATATCTTTCACTTTTAAAATCATGTAATGCGTATACAGTCATTCACAGCTACAAATCCCAACGGCGTCGAAATGTGGCTTGAAATGAGCCGACACTTTCCGAACCTACGGCTGTGCGGAGAGCTGCTCTTTATCAGCTGAAGTAATATTCGGCTCTGGTGAATACATGAATACATTTTCGCTGAGTAAATTTACAGCTCAGCATTCAGAAATCAGTCCTCATCTGTGCTGTAACCACTTATGAAAAATGGCCCGGTCTCGTCCATCCATACTTCCCCACCTCCCTCGCTGGTTCTCTCGCACCTGGTCCGTCTCGCCCTGCTGTCAGAGAGGCGGACAGGCCATCAGTACCAGAACCACCTGCTGGGAGCCAAGAGGCCTGACGTTTACTTCTCATCACTCAGAGAGAGAAGAACAGCTATTAACAGCGCTACCGAGAACAAACTTTCTCGCTCTCTCCAGTCCATTAGCAATCCAGATTAAAGCCGGCTATAAACTCAGTCACGTTTCATAAGGTACTCCAACACGCCGCTGAAATTAACACCGTTAACAGTTCTATTTAGGGGTTCGTGTTTAGAGGACTATAGTTTTCACGATGTGATAACTACAACCCCCAAACCTCCTATTGCGTTTCATCGTCAGGCTTGTTGAATTGGTCGTTTGCCAGATCGATCAAATCCTGTGCGAAAATTGTGCAGTTAAGGGTGCTTTTACCATCAATTACTGGGTTTTTGCCAGACTCCGACTGGTTTGTATTGTGAAATGAACCTTTTTGACAAAGCGCTCAGTGTTCCCACTGATTTTACTAGAAAAACATCTCTGTCCCTGCATTCTCTCTGTGTTTTTCTTCTCGTTCCAAGTTCGTGAAAATGACTCAGATTTAATTGTTGTTATAGGGGGAGTTGTTCTCCCGAAGGAATCACTTCAGAGCATGTCCAAAGAGCTGTCACATGATTAGAAACAATAGGCCCGCATGGATCATGCCAATAATTAGTGACTGTTTCCATTGTGATTCAGCTACAGGGAGGACGACTCATCAGAACACTATAATTTATCCTTTTCTCTATTCAAACCCTGTTTACTCTCCGTAATCACACAAGACGTGGTTGTTGCAGCTAAAATAAATGTAATTTGAATTAATTCACCAGAGCAGTGCTTACCAATTTCTGTATTTTTCCTCATGATGCTTTTAGGTCTATATTTGTGGTTTAGATTATTAATTGAACATGCACATATACAAAATGTGCATTTAATGCATATTTACGTTTAATGCATTGGCAGAAGTGTGAATTGCATTTAGGTTATGCAGTTCATCGGTTCAAGTGTGTTCTGTGAATAGAACTGGTGACTATGGCGTTGCTGGTGCCATGTTATTTAGCTCAAGCTATTGCTTAAGCTACTGTACTTTTTCACAGCGTCAAAAGGCATTTGGACACTTACATCACACTTAAAGGGATAGTTCACCCAAAAATGCAAATTCTATCATTAATTATTCACCCTCATGTCGTTCCAAACCCGTAAGATCTTCGTTCATCTTTGGAACACAAAATAAGATATTTTTGATGAAAGTCAGGGAGCTCTCGGATTTCATCAAAAATATCTTAATTTGTGTTCCGAAGATGAACGAAGGTCTTACAGGTTTGGAACGACATGATGGTGAGTAATTAATGATGGAATTTTCATTTCTGGGTGAACAACCCTTTTAAATTTGTATAAATGTCATCAGATATCAAAATATCAAATCCAGTTTCATTAATTTAAAACAATTAATCAATCAGTGACACCTACTGTACATGTTACTCTGCTAGGACACCCAGGGAGCTAACTTTAAAAAGTCATTATGAGAAAAGGCTATGAAAAACAGTGTTTGTTTGCAGATGCCACTCATTTTAATATTTTGCAATTCAATGAAAATTATTTGTTAAGTCTCCAGATATTATGTGGTTTAGACTGTGGAAAGTCTATTCATTGTACTAGTCATATATTTAAATAATAGTCGTCAAGTACTATTATAGTTTTTATTGATATTTTTAATAATATTATTTATTTTTCACTTTAATTTTAGTCCAAGTAATGTTATGTGCTTTTGTCATTTTTCTTTTTTTTTTCTTCAACTTAAATTTTTACAATTTTAGTTAGTCTGTTGCCAAGGTATTATTTCTAATTTTTTTAAGTTTCAGTTTTTCATCATAATTTTTTAGATTTTACATTATTTCATTTACTGAAAACTATTTTTATTAGTTGTATTTAGTTAACAATGCTTATACAATTAAATGTCAAAGTTAAAGTGTGGCTTAAGTGTCCAGGTACTTTTTCAGGGGACTGAATGTGGTTTAGACATTATGAAAGACTATTCTTTGTATAGGTTTATGTATTTGAACAAAATAGGGGTTGAAATTGGCAGTTTTTTTAATCAGCATTTATATTTCTGAGGGTGAATGCAGTACATGCAGTCCACCACTAGGAGACACCTATGAGTCTGTAGACCATACGTGACTGAATGCCTATTTTCCAGAGCCAATAAAAATATACCACATCAGAGACAAGGGCCAGTTTTATTTTCACTTGGATTTTCAGTATCCCTTCTAGATGAGCTTCTCAAGCTTCTCTATATGAACCATAAACACAAGTCATTACAAGCTCTGCCAACTCCTTGAACCACAAACTTCTGGCTTGGCTTCTGTGCGAGTGTAGATTACCACAGATTTCCTCAACAACCTCAAACCTCAGGCACTCTGTTGCCAAGCAACCAGGCAAAAGCACCACCTTTAATAGTGTTAGACCTGGTGAATTCTGTTTAAGTTCAACATCGTAAATAGCCATACTGTGTGTTTTCACTTTATTAAACGTGGATGGAGCGAGCAGCCAGAGCTCTGAAGAACTTGCAGTGTTAGGATAAGTTCAACAGGAGGTGCTGTGCTGCTCTATTATGTGAAATCTATCTTTGCATCTGAATAAAATGTTTTAGCATGCATTCCATATGTGATCCCCCTGTCAGACTGGGAAGCTTTATGAATGCATAAGGGAAATATAAAAGCACACTTTATTGTTGTATCAGAAAGACCTTTTTCATGTATAATACCTTAAAAATGCATTTAAAATCGTTTTTGTGATACTTAGAGCCATACCAACACTCTTTAAGTTACAGGGCATAGTGCTGTACAGTGTTTATAACAGAAACAAAATGCTTTTGATTGATAGGAAATGCAGTAAAACAATAATATTGTGAAATATTATTACAATTTAAAATGACTCTTTGTATTTTAATATAGTTTAAAATGTAATTTAAAGCTGAAATTTTCAGGAGCCATTTTTGGCAGTCTTCAGTGTCACATGACCCTTCAGAAATCATTTCTCATTAGAATTATTATTTGTATCAAAAATATCTTTTTTTTTCTTTTTTTTGAAAACAATGATACTGTATGTAGGGAAACTGATCAGCAGTTTCATGCAAAGTTTGTTTTCTAAATGACTAATTTGCCATTTAAAGCTCCTCAGTCTGCATGTATAGCTAATTCAATTTAGACAGTTTGCTAGAATTTTTAGTGTCTGTTGTGTGGAAATGGAGTATTATACATGTTAGTGCAAGACTAATGTGCATGATGCCAGATCCAGCTATTATAGGCTTCTTTGGCCTTGTCTTTTCCACTTAATTTGACACTTTAGATAGTTAATAAAGTGGGAAGTTTCAGTTTAGGGTTAGCGATGGCTTTATCTTATCTTATTTACAAAAGATTTGAACAAATTTTGGTTGATTTTATTTATTTTTCATTTTTTATTTGTTTTCATAGCAATATCTGGCAACACTGCATCATCGACACAAAAGAAGTAGGTTACAGTGTGAAATGAAATATGCAGAAACTGACCATGAGGAAGTCTATGCTATTTCATTCAGTATAGAAGGTAAAGTCATGCTAAAAAAAACATTTATAAGAGCACTAGACAAAGTTATCATCTTAGCCATGCTTATTAATGAAAACTACAACAGTAGTTTAGAACAGCAGTAGTAATGTTCCATGAATAATAAACAAAATTAGGCACCCCTAACCTATAGTAAAACATTAACAAATGTAATAAATATGGTCTAGTTTAACAAAGTCTATCCCCCCAAAACACAGAGAACATCTTTCAGAAACATCTACATGTCTGTCTCTATTAAAGTGTTTAGTGTGTATAATGAGTTGTATTTGTAGAGGTTATGACCTCACTAATTTTCAAACCCTGGTTATGGCCATGGACTTACACACTCTCAGCTTATGAGCAGTGAGATCTACACTTTCAAAAACTGCATGCCACAGATTTTGTGCTGCCCTACTCCTAATATGGTGTGAGTTCAGCATGTCTTCTAGGTCTCTCTCTCTCTCTCTCTCTCTCTCTGTTTGGAATGTGCTACTCTGGCATTTTTAGAGAGATAAAGACTATTTAGATCAGTTGCAAAATGAAGAGGGAATTGAAAGTACCAGAGAATTTTTGAAATCTCTTTTGGAGCAGAGCAGAGAAGATGATGGTGACAGAAAGAGACATATAAAAATGTCAAGGAGAGAAAGAGTGAAATGAAATGACATATTGGACAAAAGGTAATTCTGAAACATGGTTACATCTGTCAAATTCAACCATTTCTCTCCTCAATAACTGCTGCTATATCCATTTTTTATTGTAAGGCTCAGAAAGGCATATGACATCACCCCTCTTTAAGTCTCAGTATAACATAAACAGGAAGACATATAGATGTAGAATCAAATGTTGTTTTGAAATTTCATCCTTTATTTGTATTCTGAGGTTTCAATCAAAAAGTGATTCAAAGAAAGATGAGTCTGAATCAGTAGTGGGTGAGGTAAACAGATGATGAGAGATGCATGATGGGAACAGAATATAGATGCTGGAAATGATAGATAAGATGGGTAGTATTTTGAGGCCCTGGCAGAGATTGATGTGCCTGAATGGCAGTAATGTAACAGGGAAGATTTTCTCTGGGATACTGGAGGGCACACACCTGTCATGGGTAAATAAAAGCTTGTACTATCCTATCACATACCACAAAAGATTTGTATTGGAGCTGCGGGTGCCTCGTGTTATTTTGTGAGATTTGGAGAAATGTACTAATAAAATATGAATAAAATTAAGAATAAAAGATGGATGGATGAATGAATGAAGGAAGGAAGTAATGAATGAATGAATGATTAAATGAATGTATTTATGAATGTAAAGAATTTGATCCTTTTTGTAATATTTTTTTAGTTGTTGTAAATACACAGGTGTTAATTTCAGCCTTTTGTATTTACAGAAACTAACTTATTTAAAATAATTGAATGAAGTAATTGAATAAATAATACACATTAAATTAATGAAAATCTGTAATTCCTGACATTTTAAATAAATAATGTTCTTCAGGGTTCTTTATGGCCAATAAATTTACATTACTTTTTAGGAGTTTGTGATAAAATAATAAATGTTTAGAGGAACAAAACTTAGAAATTTCCCTGCTGTTTCAATCTGCTAAAATCTTTTAGAGCAGAAAAAAAATATTTTACAGAAGAATTGATCCTGTATTGATTATTTTTCATGTTCATGGAAAATTTACATGACTTTAGATTTAATGAGTTTTCCAGGTTTGAAAATCTCACTTTTACAATTCCCTGGTATGTCCAGGTTTTCCCAGACTGTGTGAACCCTCATTCTTGAATAAAAATGACAGTTGTTGAGGGAATAAATCAAAATAAGAAAAATTATGTTACATCTTTTTTAACTGTTTTAGCTTATTGGAATTTTTATTCATTTATTTATTTAATTTTTTTTGTATCTTATTTTAAATCACTTTAGGCCACCTTGTGGCCCCCTTGGAAGTGTGCTGAGGCCCCTTCTGAGTCCCAGTCACCTGGTTAAAAACCACTGCTCTAATATGTCATATAAACTGAGTTCATTTCTCATGCTATTTCCTGTACCTGTGTGTTATCAGATCCCTACGTAAAGATTCACCTGATGCAGAACGGCAAGCGGCTGAAGAAGAAGAAGACGACAATCAAAAAGAACACCCTCAACCCTTACTACAATGAGTCTTTCAGTTTCGAAGTGCCATTCGAACAAATCCAGGTAATTCAGGGATTTTTTTTTTTTTTTTACGTGTACTGAAACCGAGCTATAATATGGCAACAAGAATCCAACGCAAATTGCCATTTTCATTATTGTCATCAAACACTAATTGAACAAATCCTGTGTTGAAATTTATAGAGGCTTATTATCAAGCAACAGACGAAAAGTAACTTGTGAAATGGGATAAGGCTCGGCGTGAGGCTTTTAAAAAAGTTGTGTTGCTAATTAGTTAGAGAATAAAATGGATGCAATGCTTGCTAGTGCAATAAGAATAAAATTGCTTCAAATTGATTTAGCATTTCACGGTTCAGAGGATACATTTTATGCTTTGAGTGAGCTGCTTTGAATTCAAAGTGTGTCTGGGGGTCTGTTAACCAGAGAGGCCTTTCTCCCTTCCCATTCACACCAAACAGCAGACATTTCTAAAAGCGGCTATCCCGAAGTAACAGTTCCTCACTTATTGTACATCCCTCAATATTTCATTATATGGAAAATTAGCTCTGGCTCCCGAGAACAATGGCCCCAGGCCTGTTCTCACCGGTCAGTGAAATCCAAGTGGAGAAGTGGATCGAAGGATAGTCAGGGCTCTGAAGACGCTAATTCATATTGTCTGCTTGCATTTCGAGTACGGGCGGATCGGACTCAAAGTAAGCAAGCTTGAGCAAGCCACTGACCCCGAGCTCACACCGATCAGTTGTGTGCTCGCATTCAATTTACAGAGTTGTTCGGATCTCTTTGGTGGCATCCGCTGGCCTTTCTTTGGTATCTGCCGCCATGCTCTTCAAAGACCCACGCTGCTACAGAGTAACAGGCCCTTGAATAGACCATCACACTGAGATAATTGTAGTGGTATTTGGGAAAATGATTGATGACGTGAACTGTTGCATGACTGTGTGTTTTCAGTCATTGTTAAATAATGTTGCTCAGCAACCCATTGTAAGATATTCATAATGTCAAAGACCTCTTCATTAAGTTATAAAATTTAGTTTTTAAATGTGTCAGAATTTCTGAAAACTTTTATATATACTATACTTTATATATTCAAAATTTGGGGCCAATAAGAGTTTTTTGAAAGAAATTAATACTT
This sequence comes from Tor tambroides, assembly GCA_021397915.2. Classification (NCBI taxonomy): domain Eukaryota; kingdom Metazoa; phylum Chordata; class Actinopteri; order Cypriniformes; family Cyprinidae; genus Tor; species Tor tambroides. Next base: position 2,931 of record JAFVLL020029350.1, on the reverse strand, counting down.
TTCAGCAAGGATGTGTTAAATTGATTAAAAATGGAAATAAAAACTCTTATAATGTGACAAAAGATTTCTTTTTAAACTAAATTCTGTACTATATATGTATATATATATATATATATATATATATATATATATTCATAACATAATATATTGATTCACAGTTGAGGTCAAAAGTTTGCATCCCCCTTGCAGAATCTGCAAAATGTTAATTATATGTTAATTAAAATTATTTATAATTTTTGAATTTGAAGATCAGAGAAATTGAACTTATTTTGTCTTCTGGGAAACATTAATATCTTCTGTAGCCTCTGAAGGGCAGTACTAAATGAAAAAAAAAAAAAGATATTTAGGCAAAATAAGAAAAATGTACACATCTTCATTGTGTTCAAAAGTTTTCACCCCTCGGCTCTTAATGCATAATTTTTCCTTCTGGAGGATCAGTGAGCATTCGAACCTTCTGTCATAGTTCCATACGAGTCCCTCAGTTGTCCTCAGTGTGAAAAGATGGGATCTCAGAATCATACAGTCACTGTTGGAAAGGGTTCAGATACACAAAGAATTTGTGGGAGCTAAAGGATTTTTCTGAAGAACATCGGGCAGTTTAATTTTTCAGGACAAACAAGGGACTCATGAACAACTATCACCAAACAAAAAAAAAAACAGCTGTGGATCATTCAGGTAACAACACAGTATTAAGAGTCAAGTGGATGTAAACTTCTGAACAGGGTCATTTTTATAAATTCAATTATTATTTTCTCTTGTGGACTATATGTAAGCATCTTTTATGTGAAATATCTTATTCAGGTCAGTACTAAATAAACAATGACATGCATTTTGTATGATCCCTCTTATTTTGGTAAAATAATTAACATTTTGCAGAATCTGCAAGGGGGGTGTAAACTTTTGACCTCAACTGTATATCAAAACTGTATAGTCAAGTATTTTAAAACATTTTAAATTCTAATATTTCACAATATTACTGCTTTCACTGTATTTTTGATCAAATAAACACAGCCTTGGTATTCATACAAGATTTCTTTCAAAAACAGTTAAAAAAAATCTTACCCACCCCAAACTTTTGAACAGTGTGTATCATTATTACCCTGATAGCACACATACATGACAGAGATGTCTATTTGATGTCTGCATTTAGACATATATTTTTAGAGTGTTTGCAATACATCTGTAGGACATTTCATATCAGATGTCAAATAGACATTTAGAAGATGTCTTTAAGATGTTTATGATTTAGAATGTATGTAAAACTGACATCTTAATGATGTTTGTACACAGCAGATGCTTTCCAGATCTTTAACAGATATCTTGCAGATGTACGTATGCTATCTAGGTTTTAATATTATTACCCACCGCATGTTCGAACAAGCTGAAAGTCACCAATGTTACGTTACAAATGTTTGTCTCTAATTTCTATTACAGAAAGTTCAAGTTGTTATAACTGTTCTGGACTATGACAAGATTGGCAAGAACGATGCCATCGGCAAAGTGTTTGTGGGCTTGAACAGCACAGGCACCGAGATCCGTCACTGGTCAGATATGCTGGCCAACCCGAGGAGACCCATTGCGCAGTGGCACGTGCTCAAGCCGGAGGAGGAAGTGGATGCCCAGCTGGCAGCTCAGAAAAAATAGAGCAGCCCGAGCCAAACCCCCCGGCCCCCTTCCCACAAACCCGCCCGTGTAGTGCTCTTTACCCAGTGCGTGTAAATATAAGGATCCATGCACCCTCACTCCTAATTTCGTGTCAAAGAAAACCACCTTCTCGGACCACCCCCTTGAGATGTTGTGTTGTTACGTCGGTTTCGCCCCCTCGCCCCCTTCCTTCCTTCCGTCGATAAACTTTCTCTGTCCTTTGTTGTTTCACCTCCATCCATGACCTTAAAAGTCCCCGACCAAATGCCCCCTTCTTTTAAGCAATATGATCTGTATAGATAGCGCATGACTGGAGGAATTTATTGTACCACAGGTGTATATATCAGTATGCAGATGAAAATGATTTCTAGTTTATGTGTTTCTATGTTGTTACCCGTTTCCTAATCTGTGTATATCTTGATGTTTTTAATAAGATGTTCTATTTTAAATTATGTAAATGCTGACATAGAAGAGCCAATATTATATATAACGGGATTTAAGAATTTTATCTTATTGCATTCCACTAAAATATACGATATATCTCTATATAAATATTTAAAGAATTCCAACCTGCAAGACGCTAGTGGAGGTACACTCACTTCGTAAAGGACGGTTTGCGCTTCATGTTTACTTTAAAAAAAAAAAAGCATACAGATGTACCGTACACGAAAAACACACACTGAACACGAAGGCCATTAACTAATATGGTTTCATGGTATAAATGTAATATGCTGCTGACAATTATACAAGCACATGATTTCGTATGAACTTTTTGTACTAATTTATCAAACTGAGGACCTGTACGCTTCGCTTAAACCACTTTAATCGAAGGAATTCTTCTTACTTGATGAAAACCAATCAGCCTTTTCTTTCGGTTTCTCATACGGTGATGCTGTTAACTTTTAGTAAAACGGGTCCCCGGTTTGCTTCTTTCTTGTTTTCTGTCCTTCGATTCCCGAAACTTCCCGAATCCGATCTGGCGCCTTCGCGAAACCGTAAATTGACAAGCTGTAGCCATTGTGTCCTTGAAGCTTGAATTTGTGAATCGCGTCCTTTTCTCGTCGTTGGACTCGTTTCGTTGAGGAATTTATGGTTCAGCCTCCAAAAAAAAATGAAACCAGGAGTTTTGACTCTAGCTTTAAGACAACTATTTTTTAGATTAAGTCAACGTCTGAATATTTTTGGTAATTGCATGATTTTTTTTACGATCTTTGCTAAAGGCCGGGTAACGGGGGGATTTATTTACACCGGGGCGTCTTTCAAGAGACTCCCTTGCCTTCAATCAAA
>JAFVLL020029349.1:0-21596 GCA_021397915.2 Tor tambroides | reverse complement strand
TGTGTGTATTGAAGTAAAAGGTATTATAAGGATTTTGAGCTTTACTCGCTTTTTTAAACACACTGCTATTATTTTGAACACAACTGTATATACATGTCAATCTATTTTTGGTATACTTATCATGAAATAAATATATTTTAAATGCAATTAAGTATACTTATTTTTCACAAGGGTATACAAGCATGTTTTGTGGAAGCATGGATGCATGATTTGTTTCATATTTTGTTTAACTAGTTATTTTCACCTGTTAGGTTGTTAGCAACTGATTGCAATGACATATTGTTCTCTGTGTTTCAGGATGTGTCAAGTCTTTTCAAGGGGACAAAGAAATAGAAGTTAAGACTCGAAAAGGAGTCACCAAAACAACAACAGAAGCAGAATGTATTTGTCAGATTGAAATGTTTGTGTCAAATGCCAACAACTGAAAACAAATCAAAATAAACAAGGAAACTGAATTGTAGAAATACTTTGAAGGAAACAAGAGATTAAATTCTACATGTTTGTGATATTACTGTCCAATATTAGAGAACATTTAGATCACAGTTAACTCACACTAAACTAACAGAATGAGTTTAACCAAAAACTATAGGAATACAAAGGGACTTTGGTTTAACACAATGATATGACAGTGGTTTCACATGTTGAGCTTACAATATGAACACAGAGAGTATATATATGAACACAGTATGAACACAGAGAGTGCGCTGAGACCTCACATTGTGAACATAGTATGAGCGCAGTGAGTGTGCTGTGTGGTTACACTTTTAGCTCATTGTGACCCACAGATTGTGACCACATCATGAGTATCATGTGAGCTCATGGTGACATCAATGTGAGATCAAATGTTGACTGGGAGTCGCCTAAATGGTTTAGTCTGTTCAGTCCCTCAGCCTAATGTCTGTGGTAGATTCAGTTAAAAGTAGACTCTGGAGTTACGACTTTGAAATGCAGAGGTTTTCTTTTGCTTAAGAAGTGGATAACCAATTTTAAGTACTTTCAGTATTAATCGACAAGATTTACTGAATCACTGTCTTTATTTTTCTAGTGTTATTTGTTATGGTAAATTTAGCTTCAGCTAATATAAATCTTTCTCATATGAAAATAGCTCAGTTTTTCCCCAGGCAATGATAATAGACTACCAACCAGATTGGTGAAAGAATATGTCTGTTATAGCCTATAGGCTTATACAGGCGTTAGACAACATAGCTGCTGAATTGCTCCGCTGGTGTTTCATTGCGTTGCTGCGCAACTTCAGTGAGCGCATGGGAATCCTTTCGCAGTGGGACGCGGGTTATTTTTCTGACTTGTATCCCATGAGGCAACTGAGTCGCTGTAAACATGTGGTGCTTTACCTTTACAGTCTATGTGCAATACCAACGTACCGCACGTAGTTGTCGTTTACAATTTATTATTAATTAATACATTTTTACTATTTATCCAAAGCGACTTACATTGCATTGAAGGTAGGCCTACATTTGTATTATAATAATAATTATTTTTTAAATATCAGTTCTTGCTATCCTTAACCCACGATCATGGGCTCCGATTCGCACTCATTCAAGTAGCCTAAGCTGTTTTCTGTGAAGAATAAAGCCCGCCTTATTTGATTTGATTGTCAATCTCAATCATTTTGACATTTGCGAGAGCTGAGGAGGACCAAACTAAACACTTTTAAGACTTTTTGAGTGGTGCAGTGGATCAGCATAAAGAATATCAAATATTGGTGACGTGTCCATTTCAAATGGAAATTTGCCTTAATAAATCTTTTCATGGTAAGGTGTGAAATTATTTAATGTAGGCTAAACTTGTACACTAACGTAAATAAAAGAAACCACCATTAATCACTTAATTACTGAATGATTTATAGTCTGCTAATTTATATCATTAAAACTGGATCAGTTTGCTTTTAGGAGTCTCAGTCATCTCACAAGCAGTTGGAATGGCCTGCCCCAGTGAGGAAGAAGTAAGCATCACTTTCTCTTAATTTCACAAGACATTGTTTGCAAATGATAATAACAATTAATAACAATTTAAGTCAAATTTAGTCTTGGCAAACCTGAGTTTGGATGACACTAATGTTTAAAAAATGTTCAAATTAAAAAATTTGCAGATTCTAGTAAATACCTTGAAGACAAACATCAAACATTTACTTCAGGAGCACATGCTGTTGAGTCATATCAAAAGGAAGATCTTTCCAAGTTACAAGGTAAAAAAAAATTACCCTTGAATCAGGAGCATATGCATCTTTGAGACTGTGATGTTGACCACAATTTAAACAAATGTTTAATTTATACAACTGTTAGCAACTTTTTTCCCCATTATTATAGTTTGTTTTAAATGTGGATTTGGATGACTTTATGCCAAGAAGTTGAAACAATTTTGGTCTTATTGTGCATAATGTATCAGTGCATATTATTACAAAGAAGAAAACAATTTTGCATCTGACAGGCTTGACATGTTTGTATCTCTTCTTAAACATCTGTGTTGAGGAATGACATATAAAGCATTGGTCAATTCACACTGACTGTGAAAAACTAATCAGTACTGACAATATTTTTCAGATGTTAAAAAATGTATTGTTCTTGTTTCCACAGATATCCCTGCACCGAATGGAATTTCAGTGCAGCTTATTGGGACCAATTCTGTTCCTCTTGCTTGGGATAGTCCAGACAACATATCTACATTTGAGTTGACCTACTACAGTCTCACATCTACAAAGACTTCTACTATCACAAATACCTCAACCATAGAGGTGGAAGACTGAGGTCAGGTCCAGGGACTGAGTACACTTTCAACCTTGTTTCAGTATCAGACAATGGAGAATGCAGTGTGGGCGTTAAAGTGACTGCGTGCACCAGTAATTATCTTTCAGTCTGTCTATGCAGTATGAACTTAGAAATATATTACAGTCTGTCTTTAGTCTGACTAAAAACAAAGAACAATATAAATATTTGTGTTGTTTTCATTGCAGGGCCAGTCCCACCTGAAAACTTCAAGGTTGAGAGTGTGGGTACCACATCAGTTTCTCTTATTTGGGATGCATCTGGGTGTGAGAAGAACACGTTTCATGTTGCTTGCATCCAGAATGGAAGAAGCTTTCATGAAGAGATAACAGATTCAAGAACTGTGGCTTTCCGTGGCCTAAGTCCTGGAAAGAAGGGAAAGGGAAGTGGTGTGTGGCCAAGTATCGTGACCCATACTTGGAATTTGTTCTCCGCATTTAACCCATCCAAGTGCATGCACACCGTAGTGAACATACACCCGGAGCAGTGGGCAGCCATGCTGCAGTGCCCAGGGAGCAGTTTGGGGTTTCGGTGCCTTGCTCAAGGGTCTCACCTCAGTCGTGGTATTGAGGGCGGAGAGAGTGCTGGTTATTCACTCCCCCCACCTACAATCCCTGCCGGACCCAAGCCTCGAACCCACGACCTTTGGGTTACAAGTCCGACTCTCTATCCATTAGGCCACGGCTGCCCCTACGGCAGTTTCTACTCTTTTTCTGCTCTCAGTTTCTACTCTTTTTCTTTTTCTCTTTTTCTCTTTTTCTGCCCCTACGGCAGTTTCACATTTAGTAATGTGAAAAGAAGTACTCTTTTCACATTACTAAAGTGCTTCCAAATGGCAGCAGAAGCAAAGAAGCAGTCACATATGCTCAAACCAGTTAGTATAATATAACAAACTTCATTACAAACATTGATATACCTAATTTTACAGAATTTGACAACATTTTTTAAAAATAGAGTAGAAACAATTTTTTCTCATTTAAATGATTTTTTTTTTTTTAGATTTTCAACAGAAACAAACATCCAGAGCCTTTTACATGATTTGGGGCTGGTGAAGTACTACCCAAACAAACTCTCACTCAGCGATGTGCTACAGATTGAGAAGAGGTCAGTGACAGATGAGCCAGCCCAGTCTCTATTATCCTTAGCATGGCTGTTTCTGAAGAAACTGATGATGGTGAATGTGACTGCAAGAGGTGTAAAATATTCATCTGATGAGAGTGAGGATTTGTCAAGCTTAGATTTTTACAATGAAACATTTGATTTTCTGAATGATCAGAATAGCAGTGTAAACCCTTTAGACATAATGTCTGCCCTTTTCCTTTGTTCAGATGGTTTCCTCCAACAGGAAATGGTCTCAAAAATGTCAATGTGTCAGTTCTCTGTTCCTTTGCTTCTTCCAAACTCTGACACTCAACAGTGTACGTTAATGCTTTGGGCAATGAGAGATATTGTGAAAAAATGTCGACCTCATTCCTTGTCAGACCCAAGAGGCTTTGTGGAGGAGAGAATTGTTCACTTTGAGCTCCCCCTAGTGTCTTTTGTTAGACTTGGTGATTGCAGCATTTCTAAATCTCAGATCTTAAACAAATTGCTTAGCAACCCTCAGCAGTATCATGACACTTTTGTACATCATGATATGGATTGCGGAGATGTTCCAAGAAAGATATCAAATGGGTTAGTGGAGATGAGTTGGTATCTACCTTGTGGAAACAAAAACATTGATGTTTTTCCTGAACCCGTGGCTGTTGCAAACTTGAGAGGCGACATCAGGACCTTTGAAACACAGTACTCCTTCTTATGTCAAACCTCCACTGCAGTTTTTGTGTTCTTTGACAATCTGGACACAAACTACAAGTTACTTACCAACCAACATGCTAAAGCACAGTTTTTTTTAGTGGGCAATGTACAAAAAAATGCATTTGATTTGGAGCAGTTGAAAAGGACAGCCTCTGAAATGAGTTTGAAGAGAAACAACATAATTCTGAAGACCAATCAAAACGATTCAAATTTTGTTAAAAATCTGCATTCTTCTGTAAATTACATACTTAATAATCTCCCAAACAAAGCACGTCTGGAGGGAATGGACTATAGCACATGAACTTGGAATTTTAGTTGATGAAGACATCCAGGAATGTCAGAAAGCAAAAAATAATGCACGTCTTGACGAAAAATATAGAGGACACACTGCAGTTCAAAGAGAATCAGCTTCCCCTTCAGGGTAAAATATGGAAAGATTTGGCAAAACTGGAAAAAGAGGAATGCAGATTTCGGAAAGCTGGTGATCAAAACATAGAGACATACAAGAGTGATCTCCAGACTAAAAAGACTGAACTCAGGAAACAGCAGAGTAAATATGATATCTCGGAGGCCATGTCCTGCTTTGTTAGTGCACTATCAAACTCAAACCAGGAGAGGTCCTACTTCTTGAAGTGGATGCGGATGAACCTTGACAATCTCTCCCGAAAAAGTCTCTCTAGCCTCCGAGAGCGGTACAAAGAAAAGTGTCAGCAACTGTTAGAAAACAAAGAGGAAATCGCACAGCTAGACCAACAGATCTCTAACAGTTCTTTAGGCATAGAGCACTTCCTGCGTGAAATGGGCCAACTCTATGAAGCTGCAGTGTCACTTCCAGAAAACTTAGTATCACATCAACAAATGCTCCACTTACCTCGGCTATGTGCTGAGCTGATGTTAAATGGCTTCCCTCTGGAACTTGTTGATGGAGATGCGTCAGATATTCCTCTCAGATGGGTTAGTGATGTGCTTCATTATCTGAACTTTTTGGTGCAGCCCAATAATAAAATCATAGTGGTCACAGTTTTAGGTGTCCAGAGCACAGGGAAGTCCACCTTGCTGAACACCATGTTTGGAGTTCAGTTTGCAGTCAGCAGTGGACGATGCACCAGAGGAGCTTTTATGCAGCTGATCAAAGTCAAAGAGGACATCAAGAAAAAACTTGGCTGTGATTATTTGGTGATAATTGACACTGAAGGTCTGAAATCTCCAGAGCTGGCAAAACTAGATGATAGTCATGAACATGACAATGAATTAGCCACACTTGTTGTTGGATTGAGTGATATCACAATCATTAACATTGCAATGGAGAATTCCACAGAGATGAAGGACATTTTACAGATTGTGGTCCATGCTTTCTTCAGAATGAAAGAAATAGGGAAGAAACCCAGTTGTCAATTTGTCCATCAAAATGTTGCTGATGTATCAGCCCATGACAAGAACATGAGAGACCGAAAGCTTCTGCTGGAGCAGCTGAATGAGATGACAGAGGCAGCTGCTAAAATGGAGAACAAGGAAGATTATAAAATGTTTACTGATGTGATGGAGTATGATCCAGAGACTTGCAATTGGTATATTCCTGGACTCTGGCATGGAAATCCTCCAATGGCACCAGTGAATGCTGGCTACTCTGAGGCTATCTATGAGCTTAAAAAGAACATGATTGATGTAATTGTAAAATGCAAACTCAAAACGTCTGGAAACAACATAACAGAATTTTTGGAGTGGACAAAAAGCTTGTGGAATGCAGTCAAATATGAAAATTTCATATTTAGCTTCAGAAATAGCTTGGTGGCTGATGCATACATGAGACTGTGCACAGAATTTCATAAATGGGAATGGTCTTTCAAGAAGGATATGCACTCTTGGTTAATAGTAGCTGAGATCAGAGTGTCAAATTTTGAGATGGTCAAACTGAAATCAGACAAGTCAGATCTAAAAGATCTTTTATGCAGACTGAAACAAGAAGCTGTCACAAAGCTTGACTCATTGGAAAAGACCACAACGGAAAACCTTTCAAAATACTTTGAACAAACAGAGGGTCATGTCTACCTTGTGGAAAAGTACAAAGAAGACTTTGTGAGCAGTGTAAAATCTCTCAGGAGGGAAACAGAGAGCTCTCTGCGGACACAGCTTGAGGCAACAGTGGACATTAGGAGAGGGATGAACAATCTGGATAACATCAAGAAAACATTCACTGATACAATGGAGAAAAAAGTGCTGGGCCTACTGGAGGAGTTACGCAAAAACAGCATCTCAAAATGTGATGCACAAATGACAGATGAGCAGCTTGACAGATATTTTGGACAAATATGGCAAGAAACAATAAATGAGCTGTCGTTTACTGGACTGAAGCAAAGAAATATTTTTGATTTCGTTTATTGGCAACTTCGAGAAAACATGAAACAGAAGGGAAGTTCTGTTACTGAACAATTAAGTAGAGTGAATCTGATGGACTGTGGAACAGGGGTGTTCAAAGTCACTAAAGAAGTCTTTTACAAAAGGTGGTTCAAACGTATTTGTAATGACAACTCTGCAATGGACCTACAAAATTTAGCAGATAATATCATCCACACATGCTCTCAGTTTGTCCAGGAGAAGACTGCAAGGCATTCAGATTACCATGACACCTACATTCAGGAGATCTTACACATAATTGATGGCAGATTTAAGTCCAGCAAGAATATGGGGTTTTCAGATGAATTTGAACTGTCCCTGAAACTGCACATTTGTGGGTTTTCTGCGAGAGCATTTCAAGACATGCATGATTGTTTCATTAAGGAGAATGACCCACGTAGATGCCTTGATCAGTATAAAAACAAATATCGCAATGATTTCAAGGACCTGTTCCATGATCGTGATCAGTGTCAGAGAAAGGCTGAAGAATTCACTAAACTGTGCTTGATGCCTGCAGTTGAGGAATTCATCTACAGCTCCTTGGGTCCAGACATTGTTGACAAAATGCTTCAGGGAAAAAATGCATTTCAATTTAGCACTCGTGCATTTTTCCAGTACTCACTCCTAAAGCAACTTTTGATTGAGAACAAGTTTGAACAGTATGTGAAATACGTTAGTACCTACGAAGGTTTTGCTAAGGCCTGGATATTAGATCAAATCAACAAACAGTTTTCGAATCACCACGAAGTGTCTGAGTTGGAGGAATGTCACCTTAGAGGAATCACAAATGAGATACTAGAGGCTGTCAAAATAGCACAGAATGAAACAAATGAAGATGGTATCAAAGGATTCATCCAGTGCATATGCAGGAAGCTTGGACAAAAGCTTATAATTCCCAAAGATGCTCTAGAAACAGTGATGGTCCTAAACAATGCTTCTCAAGAGCCATTTGCAAGCTGGCTAGCTAAATCTGTTGAAGAGATAGAACAGACACTGAAGGAACAACTGAAGAAAGTCGACATACAGGTCAAACTTTGCATGCTCAAAATGAAACCCCAGGATGAGCTCTTCAAGTGTGTGTTTGGATGTGGGAAACAGTGTCCATTCTGCAGTGCTCCATGTGAGGCTGGTGGAGAAGCCCACACTGATCACTGTGCTTCAGTTCACAGACCTCAGGGACTTGGCTGATATAGATATAATAGCAACAAAAAATTAGTGAGTAATATATGCTCAACAGATGTACACAGTGAAGCACATTTTAAGTGTTTTCAAACTAATTATAACTATCATCCTTACAAAAGATACAGAGAGATCTTTCCAGACTGGCACATCCCAGCGGATCCTAGCATACAGGTCTCAGACTACTGGAAATATGTGATGGCCCGTTTCAACACTAAGTTTGCTGAAGAATACAATGCTCGTCCTGCTGACATACCCTTGACCTGGAAATCCATCACAAAGCAGCAAGCAGAGAACAGTTTAAAAGAGTCTTTCAGCATCAAATAAACAATTATTTTGTTTCACAACCATAGATTCATTGATTTGGCTCCACTCTCACACTGATTGAAAAATGCTATTGATTACCTCCAAATGCTTTCAGCTGTGTTTCAGTAACCAACAATAATACTTGCACTTATGAATTGGAAATGAACACGAGTTAATCATATCAATGTGAAAGACAGTTTTAACAAGGAGAAAGAAAAATGTCATATTGCAATGTGCAACACACAGTACAATGGTGAAAAGTTTCATAGATTAGTGGTCATTTTTGTAAGTGTGTTATTTGATGAAAATGTTTTCATTTCCTGTTTGTGGTCGAAATAATCTGCTTTAGTCATTCATTTCTTTATAATGATATACTACAGAAAATATATAGTTAATACTTTTGTAATCCTTGGAAGCAGAATTCTAAACTATGAATAATAAAAAAAATGTTGTTTTAAATATATATGTACTGATTTTGATGTATTATCGTTTTTGACAACTTAATGTAACAAATTAAACAGCCGTGGAATTAAGTGCTTGCTAAATAAATATATGCAAATGTTATAAGCTATGTACTGTAGAACTGCACAGTTATGTTTTAAAAGATCCTAATCTTGATCCAAACACTATGAGTTATTATTCCTAAATGACATTGATTCCGCTACTGTATGTCTTTTATGTATTTTGTTATGTAGCTTACGATCACAGTGGTGTTCTTTGAATGTTCAGGGAAGCAAATGAGTCATTTAAATAATTGGTAGTTTGATGAAAAGGAAACAGAGTCTGATGTCTGGCTATGAATTTCTTTAATGTTCCCCAGATCAGAGTCACAGCATACAGTGTGTAATAACTTCTAAATAAAGAGAAATATCATCACCTTATTTATATATTTTTACCTTTTCTTTTTTTTAAAATCCATTATTAACATTTTCATCAAGTGTGGCATTCTGATTCTGAACATATATAGTAAAACAGGGCAACAGGTGTAAATCTGCTTTAGGACCCAGTAAAATATGTGTATTTTCATAGAGGAATAATGTGTGCTTCATTTATTCAGTTATCTTTAAACCTAACATCAGACTTGACATACTGAGATCCTCGTGCACTCTTTATGCCATCTTTAATTTGGCATTATTTGACTAGATGCTTAATTCATTCAAAAATAATAAAATGTATACTAAAGTGTATAAATGTGACCATAAAACAATACTTTCCCCTATTTTAGATATTTCATAAAATCTCTACCACCTTTTGGTAAGAATTCAATGCTACAAGAAATTCATGGCAGATGAAAAACTTCTCATAACCACCATGGTTTCCAGTGCTTTCTTTGCTTAAATAAACTGGACGTTCCAGCACATCTCCATATCATAGGTTTTTGAAAACTGGCAGGCTTTGTATCTGAAACGAACAGCCAATCATACTTGTGCAGAAATATGACTAGCTGTGATGATTCAAGTGACACTGGTATGCTACATTATCCACAATCTCTTTATGCTCAAATACAGGAGCAATACATCATTTCCATCCACTGATCTCAAAACTAAATGAAGCGGCATAAAGTGAATTTAACGAACGTGATTCATCAATTTTGCTGGTGGCTGAATTAGAACTTGCACCTGTTGTCCTGGTCACAAAGTATTTCAAATTTCATTCGACCAGAAAGAAAAAACAAAACCAAAAGAAAATAAAAACAAACAAAACATTTAAACAAGTAACTGAATATTTACAAATATTTTCAGTTGATTTGTTCTTACACTTAAAAATGTACAGTTAATTTCTATTTCTCCTTCTCTCACTGTACGCCTACTGAAGACCCAATGAATGGCTCGTAATGGATGTAGAGTCTTTATTCTGTATGTACCACGACATCACACTCTAGTGGTTGAGCGTACAAAAACAAACGAGAGAAATAACAAAAGAGTCGGAACTCATCTCTTAAAACAGCATCGATTATTAGAACTGAGGTTGTTTTGTACGCAGCTCTAGTCAACTCCTCAGTTTGTTTAAAATGGAGTTCAATTATACCTACAACCACACAAAAGTCCACAGATGGTACATATCCACATGTCCAACCTACACTCTCAGATCTCCAGAAGGTACCAGCAACTGAAGTTTGTTACAATCTCCCTTCGTTTATTGTCCAGCTGTTGTTGTTTTCAGTCCACACCGCAGAAGAAAGTTCTGTTTTCATGACTGAACCTCCAGCATGTTTGCTCAGAGTCTGTTCATGTTTAGTACATTGTGCAGTATACTGGTGTTAGTTCTTGCTCCATCACGATGGTCCTGGGCATCTCAGACTCAATACACTGGCAAACTGAGCCAACAGTGAGACAAACCGTCATCCTCCCGTAACACAAAGCAGTGGCAGAACAAGGCATGAAGAGAACATAAGTGATCGTGTTAATCCAGCAGTTACTGTCCAGTGATTCTGAGCCATTCCTTCTTTAACCTGAACATGTATTCTGAAGAAACAATCTGTAAGATTTGTCTATATATATAGATCTGGTTTGCCACCACCACTATTTGCTGTGCTTGTCATAACCTCGTCAAAAAGGTCAAGTGTGCAGTGCAGACAGATGTGAGACAGATGTAGAGATGTGGGTAAACACATCAAACTGATATTAGGAGTGCTTCCAGCCTCTTCCTAACTATTTTGTATGTAAAATGACCATGTAGGTTTTCCTGAATGATAGAGGGCCACAGATGAAGGAGATTTCTGTGTTATGAGGATTGAAAAAAAGCCTACTTTCCTCTCTCTCTCATTGTGCCTCTCTGTCACATATTCTCTTACCTCACACATTAACACAAATGTACAGGACACCTAGCTATTGCCAAGAAAACACACTCTTTATGTGTGCACACGCACAAATACACAAAAAGATGCTTATTAAGCTTGGTTGTCAAAAACCAAACGATGTTGAACTGAAAGAGTAAGGACAGAGATAGAACGAGAGAGGCCACAGAGAGAGAAAGATCATTTGTATTTGAGAAATATAACCGTCAGAGGCCCATAAAAGAGATGCAAAGCTACATGTGCATTCGCTATTTGCTGTATTTATGCAACTGTCCGGACCATCACAGATAGCACTACATGGTTGATGGTCAAATAATAGCACCGACAACTGCATATGAATGTCAAAAATCATGTAAAAGAATATCGCCAATAGCTCTCTTTCTGGATGCGGAGAGAGGATATCGTCCTATAGAGTGGTCAGACTGAGGAGGGTGTTACATTTGGACTAATACTGATGAAAATACCTAATACTGCAGAGAAGGTTTCTGCAGCCATTTTAAGCAAGCAAACTTAAAAAAAAAAAAGCAAATAAGCTGTGGGAGTTTACAGCTCAGTGTCCTTCTTGGTGCTTTAAAATATTTCATGCATAGATCCCACCGAGCAAACCATGTAAATATATATTTATATCATTCTTTTATATATTTGTCTTTATATTTATACATACAAAAATCTTCCTAAGAAACAACACATAGCCAAGTCAAATATGTGTGATAAAATGACACGCACAGAGCAGAGCGAGAGCGAGAGAAAAAGAGAGGATGTTGGCACTTTTGTTTTCGTCTTCTGTCAGATGCTGTCCTTTTCTCTCATTCTCTGCGTCTCTTGTTACAAGGTATGATTTAATACTTGACAAGACTGCAGGTAAATACAACATATCCAGCTTCCGCCTTTTATCGAATGCCCCTGTGATGCATGTAAAACATAATCCAAGGACACAGATCACATTCGGACAGAGAGCAATGGGCTGGTAATGGAATAACAAAGGAGGATGATAAAAAGGATGGATGAAATCTGCACTCTGCCAATTTAGTGAGAGAAGAAAAGTGGGTAAATGTCATCATTTCCCCTCATGACATCGGATCAGCTTAGTCAATCACTGACGCCCAATTTCTTTAAGAACAATGTGTAAAAACAAACAGCAAGTTGAATCCAGTATTAGGCCGACCGAATCTGTTGCTCACCGTTGAGTCTATAAACAGAGCTCCTCTAGTGTGTACAACTTCTACGAAACCTTGATTGTGTCTATGAGAACGCCAACAGGATGCGCAGTCGCTGCTCTAGGCAGCTGAACCGAGAGCCTCTTAAGGTAAGTAGCTTGAAAAGGTGGACAGAGAGAGAAAACTGGATATGTATGAGAGCTAGTCCTCTCGTTTGGGGGCGCTACTATACACGGGTGGTGGAGTGAGGGTGGGGTAAGGTGTTGTTGTGGCCGGTGGTTGTAGGGAAGGTGTTGAAGGCATGGAGGGGTTGCATGCCAGTAATGGTGCTGGGAATCATGGTGATAGTATTGGGGGTCATGAGCGGAACATCGTCGGGCGCCCGCCTCAGTGCCAGTGTGTAGTCGGGTGGGCATGCGGGGCGTAAAATATCATGCGGTCGCAACGGCTCCATGTCGTGGTGGGCGTCGTGCTCCGAGTGCTTCATTTGCAGGGACATGATCTCTTCCTCCTGGCTGTGTGCTAAGTCATTAGCAGGTACGCCTCGCTGCGGGGACAAGCGGTGCCGTCGCACCTCGTGCCGTTTGTCGCGTTTGTAGTAAAGCGCGGCGAAGGCAAGGATGTTGAGGAAGAGGAGCGATGCACCAACAGCTACCGTCACGCTCAGTTCTGTAGAGTAGTCCCGGGTGTCGCTTGGGAAGGGAGGGAATCGAGGGGGCTCTGAGCTGTCTGGGTCCGGTTCTGAAGGGAAGGTTGGGATGGGATGGCGTGTCGTTCGGGGTCCCTGACCCTTCCAGTGTGGGGTACGGGCGGTTCCTGGAGGCAGCCGAGTTGTGGCGGTGCTGAAGTCCTCTTCGTGAAGGTTGTGGAGGTGAGGAACCAGTTCCAGCCAGAAGGCAACCTTATTTGCTCGGTAGTTGTCCCGGATGCGAGGCTTCAGGCCAATGTGGAGATACTGCTTGTCTTTGGAGTTGAACTTGGTCCAGATCACTTCCTCAAAGCGGTTGGGCTTGGTGTGGATGAACTTGGTGTCCTGAGGAACAGGCAAGTTGGGGTCCCTAGAGAAAACAGATATCTTGTGTCAAAAGGGTATTTTAATAAATTCCACACCAATGTTGTGAGACACTCAGAACTTTAGAAGACTTTTTTAATTGAGAAGCCTTTTTAAATCAAATTGGAATTTAAAACAGGATACAGAACTGCAATTTGAATTCGGGCCAGGTGATAACAGATTTTGATATTTATTGGAAAAAAAAAAAAAAATCTAAATATAATACATTTTTGAGAAATTTTCAATATTTAGCCAACATCTAGACAATCTAGAACACAGAAACTCAATGGCTTCTTGGCAAGCTGCCAAAATAAAGGTTTGGCTTAACCTGAAATTTTTGACAGAAATTTATTACTATTCCCTAGTGAAAAATAAATATACATTTATTTCATGCTAAGTATGCTACAAATACATGTACATATTTATGTGCTTAATAAAAATACCCTGCGACTGTACTTTTGGTATACTAAACTGGTTAAGTCTGCTAAATTGGAAAAACTAATTTTGTACTTTAATTGTGCAACTAAATCCAACTAAAGATATACTGAAGTATATTTGATTGTGCTAAAGTGGAACTATTGCGAGTATACTATAGGGACACTTAAATATCTTGCATTTAAAGACCGATATTAATCAAAGATCATACAATCCTCACCAATAGTGACATTAAAACATATTTAATGCTTAATAATAAGAAATGTGCATTGCAGTTTTATTATAATTTTTATATCAGTAAGTCTCAAGCCATATGTCAGTAAATATGGTAATAGATTTGAACTATGCTTAGCATGAAATAAATGTATTTTAAATCCACTAGTCAACATTTGAAGTGGATCAAAACCTTTCATCAAGTTGTCCTAAAAGCTAAAACCAAAATGCGTTCTTGTCTTAGGACAAATTTGGTGAGCTTTTTGATCCACTTCAACTGACTACTGAATATTATTTTTTCACTAAAATGTAGGCTACTTCTCAAAGTAATCTTATCGCCTAATTTGAATGAATATTATACAACCAAGATATTTTTTCAACCATGTTTTAATTTATACAGCATACAAATTCTGTTGTGCAGCACCATTTTTGATGAAAAATGTATAAATCCAGAAAAAATAAAACTCTGCCATGACTTGTTTACATTCCTTCTCGAGGTCTAACAAACGTGGAATTTCCTTTCCTATTAATTGCATGAAATGAATATCATGATACACATCTATACTGAATGATACGGAAAAAAAAATGTCACGATGATAGCCTATCTTTCACCATATCGTCCAGACCCAATTTTAATGTCAGGAAATGAAACGTTTTTATAATTAATTTTAATGTAATTTTCAAGAAATGTGTTATGACTATAATTTAGCTATTTAAACGAAAGAAAGAAAGAAAGAAAAAGAAAGAAAATATATATATTTTGCATATTGAGACTCACCCGGTCTTGGCAAAGTTGGTCCAGTATGTCATCACCACAGCGCTAAGCATGACATCGTTTTTGGAAAAGTTGCAAGGGAAGAGGTCTGTCGCTCCAATCATGGGCACACCAAACACATATGGTATCTCATCTCCATGTGCAGCGTCTGCCCATTCGGGTCGAGTCTCTGTTTGGCAGTGGTGATAGAAGGTGTAGAAGTAGACGGGAGACTGGTACTCTGCGTGGAGCTTGGCAGTAGCGACGGCTGGCGCCACCCACTGGTGATCAGTGAATAATGCCAGCAGAGTCTTGCGCCGCATTTCCCCATTGTCTCGGTCTGCCCAGTCTGTGTACATGAACTTAATAGTCTCCCTCAAGATGTCTTTACCTACAAAAAGATAGAGAATAATTACATTAAAGAAAGAACAGACAAGAGCATTTGAGTGTGTATATGAATATGTTTGTCTTATGAACTTGGAGAAAATTCACCAATGAATGCATGCTATTTGTAAAAATAACAATATTTAATAATTCACATCCATAGAACATTAAATACCAGACATAAAATCTCCACATTACGGGTCACATAAAATAGCATGCTGATGGACATTGCTTGTCTTTTATCGCCCTCTGGTGGAAAAAGTTAACAACAGCACCTAATCAAGAATTTTACTGTTGTACTCAAAGACTTGAATCATCACTTGGCAAAATAAACATAAGAACTACAAGGACTGCTCTGCATTACACCTGTATTCAGGAGAATTTAATCTAAACACCCATTTTTTTTTTTCCACCCTGACAAAACTGTCAAACTCTGGCACAATTTAATATGAAATCTGCTGATATAGAAACCTAGATGTTTACTTTCTAATGATAACTGTAAAACAGACAAGAAAAATACAAGTCAAATAAAAAGGGGACTTAAGATCTTACCTTTAGGATATCCATAGAGGTTATCCACAAAGTTGGAGATGGTGTAGTCAAAAGCTGCAGCTGAAATGCCCTCTTCACTCTCAGTGCCCCCATCATCCACAAACTTCAGCCCCTCTCCTTGATTTACACCAATCAGAAGGTCGTAGTTCAAGAACTCCCCCTAGTGGAGAAAGAATTGAACATTCTCAGACAAATTTATTTCAAGTAACCAGTAGGAAAAAAAAAAAAAAAAGATTTCTTCCATATATGGCATTCTTCAACTTTTGTTACCTAGAATGATTTTAAGTAACTTAGAACTTAGTTTTAAAGGGTAGATTATAATAGCTTTAAACTTGGTCATGTATCTTTAATTAAATATTCCTATTTTAGAAGTGTTAAATTAGCCAGAATTTCATTATGTTAGACTTGTCCTCTATACCTAGACTTTATACATTTCTCACTTTAATACATTTATAAAATGTGTTAACATCTGGGCAATTTTACTTTGCACTTTTTTATGAGATCTTAAAAAAGACCTTTTTCTGAGATCTGGAAATCCTGAAATTCCACCCATAAACACCGAATTATTTTGGTCTTTGTTACATTTATTATTTTTGATAAATGAGAAACAAGAAGTAAAAATTTTAAAGATTATGAACATCATTTATTAATAAAAAGTATAAATTAAAGAAAAAGAAAAAACTATAAATTATTTAAGAATTTACTGACTTTAAGTGAATATTATGGCATATCAAATGTATATAGTGTCACTCATTTTCATGGAACATTTAGTCTGCAGTTACAAAAGTAGATCTGACTAAGCTTTATTCAAAATCCTGTGCTTGAAGCCTCGCTAAGATTTGATTTAAAAGGTAGTTTGGGTGGTTTACTGGAAATAGTTTGAACCTAATCTTTGGCTTGGAAAGACAGACTATGCTGAATTAACATAGGTCTTAGAAACCTTCCCCACAAATGAAAGTAATCTCAAGATCACCTGCTGCATCAGGATCTCAGGGTCATCTGGCACAACGTCTCCATCCATCACTGGTCCAAACGCAATGTGGTAGCGGGCCGGCTGGATGTCCTGATCCACCAACTCTCTGAAATTTTTCCTGCGGAGACAGTCCACCAGGTCTGCAGTCTCTCCATATGTGCATCCCACTTTACGGGCCAGAATCTTAGTGTACTTCAAGGGCTGGTAGCTAATGGACCAGCTGGAGATGGCTGAACCACTCTGAGCAATGGCTCTCTGAAACAGGCCTGGGGCGGGAGGGAGCAATAACAAGCTGTTAACTACACAGAAGAAAACCAGCATGCATCATATACCTGGTTTATACATATAAGGGTCATTTTTTTTTTAAAAGATCAAAAATTTAGGTTTAAATATTTTTGAATAAATTATGGAAAGTAACTGGTCACCGTCAGTTTTTCATAATTTGTCAGTGGTTTACACCATTTCCAATAGTGCTGACTTAATTACATTTATCTCATGTAGTCTCAAAAATAATACGAGATCATAAAAGCTACATGCATACTAATTACCAAAATGCTTTTAAAAACATTTTTAATAGAGTTTAGCATGTCACACTGCAGAACATGTCAGTTTTCCTTAAGTATTTCTTGTCAATTACCCATGTAACATGATATGATACTATACTGTAGTATGGTTATTTAAATGCTATATTGTATAGTGTATCCAGAGGTTGTTAATTGGATGTAATTGTGTTGATGTCAATTCCAGTAGCACTTAACACAGTGTCAGCTGGAACTGCATCAATGAAAAACTGAGAACAGAAGAAAATGAGGATTGGGTTTGGCACAAACAACATTTTTCAGTGATTACTGAGATAACATTGTACTAAGTCCATCTTGCATTGAAATAATAACAGCAAATCTATTATTCTCTTGTAGCCTTTTCACTTACAAACACTTTACCAACAAAGCCTTTTTCTTACTCTCAAGAGAAGAGTAGAAACATATTACCAAAGGGCTCGTTTTTTCCTTGTTCTGCCCTCCTTCCATTCTTTCTGTCTTTTTAATTATTGAAGAGCATGTTACCTTTCCCAGAAAAATCAATATGGAGCTACTGTAGCTTTGTCTCTGCTAACACGCCCGTGCTTTTCTCTTTACCTAGCTTGTCCAAACAGGCACACAAACAGACATTTAGTTAAGCGGTGCTCAAAAAAACACTTCGCTAATTTTTTTTCTTTGCTCCGCTTCAGTGAACTCTATCCAAGCAATAGTCCACCCAAAAATGAACATTCATCATTTATTTGCCCTGAAGTCATTCCAAATCTGTATAAATTTCTTTGTAGAAACCACAAGAAGATATTTAGCAGAATGATAACCAAACAGTTTTGATCCCCTTTTACTCTTTATATTTTTTTTGGTCTACAGAATGGAAGTCAGTGAGGCTGAAAGAGGTCAGTTACTAACATTCTTCTTCTTTTGTGCTCCATACAGGTTTGGAATGATGTGACGGTGAGGAAACGATGACAGAATTTTCATTTTTAGGTGGACTATCCCTTTAACACTTACCTAGATACCTTTATTTGTTTATCTCTTCCTGTTTCCGTTGGATTGGCCTCCTTACAGGGAAATAACATGATTGGTTTCTCCAGGGTAAAAACTGTCATGACTTACCTGGTGTGATTGACAGTTGAGGGCTGTAGGACTGATGTTAGGTGAGGATGACAGTGATGATGAAGATGGTGTGGGTAAAGGTGGACGTTTTTGACGAGCAATGCAACAGAACACAGTTGGACAGGACGGTGAGACATTTTGTGAGGCAACACACACAAACACGCATACAGCATTAATAATGAGATGGAAACCTGCGCAGGGATAATATTAGTCTGTTAAAGCATTAATACACCCACACCCACCCACCCACACACTTGTCTTACCCTCAGAGTGGTGGGACAGGATGAGTAGGTTGACACAAGACGCTCCAGCCCCAGAGCCAAAGATAGTGATCCGTTCAGGATCGCCACCGAAGTGTCCAATATTCTCATTCAGCCAACGCAAGGCCTGGATTTGATCCAACAGGCCATAGTTCCCTTTAGCAGACTGATCTCCTGTGCTAAGAAAACCTGTAGTAAAGTAGAGGAGAGATAGAAGAAAGAGTGAAAGTAAAAATACAGACAGAGTTGTTAATGGAGAGCAGTAATATAATTGTTAGCTAAAACTATTACAATTTTTTTTTGGCCATTGAAATACAGCTGATATAAAATAAAATATAAATATTATAAAATATAAATATTATGAAAAACTTGATTATTAGAAATTTAAGTACTAAAATTACTAAAACTAAAACAAATAAATGATATAAATAATAAATGAGATTAAAAAACTAATAAAAATGACAAAAGCACATTAAAATATGACTAAAACTGAAACAAAAATGTAAAAAATTTAACTACATTTTAAAATTTAAATAAATACTATATAGCATATAAAAATACTAAAATAATTGATAGAGAGTAGGGATGTGCATCTCCATAACAGGCCGATGCAATATGCATCTCAATGCATAGCCAACAATACGATACATTAAAGATACATATGAAACAGCTACCAATGCGATGCGATACAATTCACCCCTATTACGATGCAGTGTGATCCCATTTTGATTCGATTCAACACAATATGATTCAATGCAATATGATGCAAAGGAAAAAAATATAATGCTATGCAATTCGATATGGTGAAAATAGTTCGCTTTTACTTCTTTGGTTCGAACAGACAGCAAATCATAAACAAATTAACTTAAGTGCCTTTTGACTTCTAATGCCTCGGTCTCCGTAGTGTTGTGATATGTCATATTTACGTAGCAGTAATGGTGATGAGAGAACACGCTAGAGAAACAGTTTGGAGAGGAGAAATCAATCTAAATACAAAATATTGGTCTCAAATTATTTTTTAGCATAGTGCATCTACTAATAATTATATATAAATAAATAGTTTTTTACCGACGCAAATATTTAAGAAACGATGCATCGTGATACAAATGACAACTTATATCTTATGCACACTTTTTTAAACTGATGTATTGCATCGTTAACTTTGCGAGTCGATGCGAATCAGTGAATCTTACCAATCCTAATAGAGAGTGCAATAATGTCATCAGTTTGGCATTGTTTAGCAGTAAATCATCTATAAAACTGAAAAAAGAGAAGAAAGTAGGAAAAATAGTGGACTGAAAACCCCCCCCCATAAAATACATTTGTTTTGGCAGTTGACCACTGATCTTATTTAGTCAAATGTCTAATAACAGCAGGGTAAGAATGAAAGTGAGAGCTTGAGAGAGAGAGAGAGGCATGGCTGAGACAGAGGGTGAGTGAGTGGGTGCTCTAATTTGGAAAAACTGTTTCATCTGCCTCCAAGTCACCAGGAACTTTACTGATCAAAGTCTGACACACACACACACACACACACACACACACACACACACACACAGAGACAGAAGCATATCTCGTGCATGTAGAAATATTCCAATGGAAATAAAATGCCTGTATCAAACCTAATACATGGCAGAGTCCAAAACTAACGGCCTTTCTGCATTTGTGCCTAGTCAGTTAATGACTTAACAGACAACACTTCTGGATAAAGGTGCCTTTGATGAAACCTACTTCTTGGGCAAACATTATTTCTGATTTGTTGATCAAGAAACATTTCTTATTGTTATCAATGTTGAAAAAGTTGTGTGTAATATTTTTGGGGAAACCATAATAAATTTTTCTGGATTCTTGGATGAATAAGGATTTCTTGGATGACAATATTTTTAGTCTTTTCTGTCATTTTTTGAGCCACTGAACATGTCCAAGCTAAAAAATATTAATTTCTTTCAAAAATAAAGAAAGCATCTTAACTAATCCTTTACTTTTGAACAGTAGTGTATAAACTAATTTACAGATTTCAACCACCCTGTCAGAAGCTATTCTCAGTCTTATTATAGGCTAGGAAAAATGAAAAAAGGCGATGCCATCTTAGTAGACAGAACGTTATGGAAACATTGAACTCTGATGTGCCTTGATGCCTTCCTACATCCATATACTGCCTGTGAAAGTGCATCTTTCCGCTTTCAGGCGGCTGTATTCTCACTTCTCAAAAATACAAGAGCACATACACTAAACTCTTCTTACTCTTCTCACCTATGACCTTTCTGCTGGATTTCTGTGAATATCATGACACTACCTGAATTCAGAAGTACTGTGTGACAGTCTGAGGTTTCTACGAGAGATAAGAGAGGTCAGATTATGGCTGTGGAAGGACAGTTAACAATGTAGATTTATCTGTCACAGAGTTCAGAGCTTGACAGTATGACAGCTGTGACTTGACATGATCCTCATTTGCTATGAATAAAATAACCATGAACACACACACACACACACACACACACACACACACTTTTTTTTTTTTTTTAACAATATTTCACCATGTTTTCCATTATAGATGGGCATTACATGTACATGTTTACATATTCAGAATGTATTAAAGTGCATATTGCAGGTTAAAAAAAAATTCCAAATGAATATATAAACTTGTATGAAAATACCATATGAACAGTTAATGCAGGATTTGAAAATGTTTTAGAAGACGTGAGTGCACAAATTTAGAAGAAAAAGTGACGCTTTCCTTGACAGCTCTCAAAAAGCGCTTTTTTTTCAACATCGCGTCATATTACGTCACATAAGGGAGTCGTCTGCCGGGCTCTGCTTTGAGCGGGCGTGAGTCAGTGTGTTTTCGGTAGTTATTTTTATTTCAATTTATCTTCGTCATGGTAATTATTTTGTTTGTGGAGGTTGCACTTACT
>JAFVLL020029348.1:0-42298 GCA_021397915.2 Tor tambroides | reverse complement strand
AGCTTTTTCGAGCGAATTCGGTTCCCATGATCACGGAAAACATGGAAATATGAGGGAATTGTGATTTACAGGCATGAGAAGTGGATGTTAATGAAATCTTGTTTGTAGAAGATATAACATTTCTTGCTATCAGCAAGAAATTGCTCTATAAAATATGTTTTTTTCGTATGCATTAAATCAAACGACTGGAAAATCATGGAAAAGGTGTGGTTATTTTTTTTTTTTACACATTGCCTGATGGAAATATCTAATAAACTAATTACAAAATAAATCGTTTTTTCATAAAGTTAATTTTAATAATAATGATAATAATAATAATAATAATAATAATAATAATATTTTAGAATTACTTTAAAAAAAAACATTTTCTTATCCATTAAATCACAAATGACTGGAAAATCATGGAAAAGGTGTGGTTATTTGTTCATTTATTTATTGCCTGATATAAATATTTAATTAAAATTTATTTTGTAATTAAAGTATATTCTTCATAATACTAATATTTTAGAATTACTTATATAAAAAAATATTTTTAAATTATTATAATTGTAATTTATTATTATGATTATTGAATATTCAGAGGCTGGCTGATGTAGACTAAAATGAGATGATCTAAGATCAGTCTGGGTTCACTCATGCACTAAAATAGCAATGAAATATGTCTGCCGTTCGACTTTTCTGGAGATCCCCCTACATTCCAGTTGTGAACAGTGTACAGAATCACTAACACGCCATTCAGTGTCAAAATACATCAAATTCATCTTACATTCTGCCGTTCTTAGTCATATGTCATACTCATGAAATAAAACATTCACACTTTCACTTATACCACACAAATTTGACATTTTTGCTCTCGGTTAGATGGTTATAAACGTGACTGGGTACAAAATGTCCACAGTGTGAGGAGAACCAACAAATAGCTTTGTAGGACCTTCCCTTTTGTTTTGGCCCCGTTCCAATTGAGTGCAGCTTCAGGGCTCTTTGGGTGAAGCAATGTGTCTGAAATCTGCAGACACAAGGCAGGATGTGTTTGTGCAAGCCCTCGTGACGTTGGAAAGAGGAAGTAAGATGTTTAGTCACGTACCCACAGCCCGCCTCGCCCTTCTCAACGAACATTAAATCTGCTGGCCCGCAGCCAGGGCTTATGATCAACCCTCCTCATGGAATTGGGCGTGTTTTGTACCCGAGAAACTGTAAATACCACCTTTTCTTTCCGGCCTGACAACTAATTCCTCCAGTTTGCATTCTGGGTAGGCCGATCGGATTTCACATGGCTGTGTCACTCAAGGGCAACGTCTCAGAGATAGAAAGCAGAAGGTCATTGCTTGATATTGTTTTCTATCTCAATTGGCAGGCTGTGACTCAAAAATGGGGCAGTCACGAACAAGAGTGAAAAACAATGCTGAATGGAAATAATAATAATGCGTATATAGTCAGGATAACAGAGGTAAAGGAAATATGAACCAGACTCCAATTTGTAGTCAAGGATAAACATGGTCTGTGTCGACTGAAATGTGTTTGTGTGGTGAATTATTGGAAAGCGAATCCAAAAAAATCACACTCAAATTATAAAAAATGTGAAATTAATTGTCCATTTTTTTTGTGGTTTACCTACAGTTTTGGTGCTGTATAAAATATGCTATATAGAACGAATCAACTCATATTCATTCATAATTTCACCAATCTCCAATCAGACTTTTAATTCCATCATAATGCAGCTTGGCAATATTGTTTTTCATGGTTTACCTTTGTGCTATTTACAATTTTGGTGCTGAGTTTGCGGGTCACACCATATAAAATATGCTATTTAAAATTAATTTCTGATTCATTCAAAATTTCATGGCTCTTACAAATGATTTATCTCCAATCAGACCTTTTGATTCAATCATAAGCCATCTTCAAGTATTAATAATCCATCTTGGTAATATAAATACATTCCGGGCACAGCGTTTACCTTTTTTCTGATTCATAATGTTGGTTCTGTGTTGGATCGCCGCCATATAATATATGCTGTTTAAAACGAATAAACAAATTCATTCATAATTTGACCAGTCGTGGCTCTTACAAATGATTTAGCTCCAATCACACTTTTGATTCCACCATAAGCCAGCTTTACCTTTGAATTATTTACAACTTTGGTGCTGTGTTGAATGAATTAACTACAAATAATTTATCTCCAACCAGATTTTGATTGCATCATAATCCAACTTGAAATATTAATATACCACCATATAAAAAACATGCTGTTTAAAATGTATCAACTCAGATTTATTCCTTATTTGACCAGTTGTGGCTCTTACAAAATGATTTCTCTCCAATCAGATGTTTTGATTCCTTCATAATCCAGCTTGGTAATAATACTATATTTCAGTGTTTGATTTTTTTGGTTCACCTTTGTATGCTTTACACCTTTGGCGCTGCGTAACAAAATAAAATTCCACATCCTGAAGCAAAACCGGTTGGGAAACACTGATTTACATGCTCATGACTCAGCACTTCTGAAGCAATGCCCCATTGTGGAACACAGTTAAAATAACACGTCGGAAAGAAAGCGTAACACTGAAAGGCTCCAGAAAAAACAACACGTGAACCATCAAAACTAAGCGTGTTTTATTAGTCAGGTTTGAATCAAGAAGGAAATACTGATACCAGAGCATATCAGTGTTTTGTTTTAAGACAGACAATGTTTTATTCATTTATGTGTTACCTCTCACACAGGCTTTTGTGTTTTTGTCTTTCTCTCTTCCATAACGTGGCCCATTTTCTGCGTTATATAACTCATCCGCTACAGATGTTCAAGGACGTGGTACTGTGCATGAAAACAGCACAAATGAAATATTGATATTGTTATATAAGTCACAAATGCAAAGCTTATATAAATTGCTTCTCATTTTAAAGCTTGTAAACATGATCAAAACCACTGTTTGTGTTTACAAAAGGTTCGTTTTTGGCCTCAGAAATGGACCCAGACGCATTTACAGAGACGCAGACGGCATGAAACAACATTAGTCTCAACTATAAAACGTGTGTTGTGCTTTTGGGTTCGCTGAAGTGTGTCGAGCGAACCCGCTGACACAATGTCACTCTACCCTGCGTTTCCTAGCGCAGGCAGTCTGTAAAATCTCCTTTCCTCCTTTTGATTGGCTGTAAATTTCTCAGGAAATGGTAACCATGGCAACCCTTGCGCTCACCAGGATAGCCCCACTGACAGGCAACATCCTGTTTACTGTGTTGCTATTTTTTCTCTCCAGCTCATGAATTCAACTGAGAATGTTTTCGTAGCGAGTTACGAGTCTGTTGTGCAACCTCAGTTTTGTGATTACTGACCCGTTTACAGTCATTTCATGCAGTCGGCTACATAAACCATTTATTTCATATATACACTTAAATACAGAAAGGAAGGAGGAGAATATATGCACTTGCAAAAAGCCAGAAATAGCCTTAATTATTTACATAATACCCCACTACTCTATTGTGTACAACATTTGCACAAAAGTATCTGCTAAATGCATAAATGTACAGTAAATGTTTTTTTAAACTTAAAGTGGCTTACAATAGAGGAATGTGTCACAATTTCTTTATATACTCTCAGAATATAAATAGTAATTTGGGGCAAATAGCAAGCAGTTTTGCTGTAATTCAGCATGATTGCTTTATATATATATATATATATATATATATATATATATATATATATATATATATATATATATATATATATATGTGTGTGTGTATGTATGTATGTATGTATGTATGTGCATATGTAAGTATATATACACATACCCACACACGCGCATGCACACACACACACACATATATATGGAGAGAGAGAGAGAGAGAGAGAGAGAGAGAGAGAGAGAGAGAGAGAGAGAGAAAACTGCATTGCTTTGACAAATTACTAATAAATTCTGGATATTCTCAAAACAGGCATATATTCATCTTGTTGTTATGAACTGTGTACATTAATACATACTGTCAAAAAATACTCGGAGTGTTCTCACTTTGTCGGTGCAAACAGCAAATATTTGGTGACATCGAGGAAGTCAAGCAATTATAAAATGGAGGAATTTAGTCAAAATGGAGGGCCTGAGAGAGAGGAGCAGAAGAAATGTGCCGGGCGTCTGGAATCTGGGGGCTGGAGGCTGCAGAGGTGATGTCATTGGAGCAGAGGAGCTGGAGAAAAACAACTCTCTTTCTTTATTCAGATCCTCTTTGCAGTCCCAGCAGGGGAGGGAGGGAGGGAGGGAGGGGGGGAGGCTTGGCAGGCAGCCGTGGCAGGGGCTGCTGGGAAATGGTAAAGGATGCCAAGCAGGCTCTGCAGCCAACATTAGTGGCTCACATCTTTGTTCTCTGAAACCTGGTGTGCTGCCAAAAGCCTCATTTCAGCTCCCTGCCATGATTACACTGGATGTAGGCCAATTCCTGAGAGCTCGCAATCCTCTCTGTTGCGCGCGGCCGCTCTCGCTCTCCTTCAAAGGCTCGCTGCCAAACATGCAGCAGTTTCCATGGCGACAGCGAGCCGAACATAAAAAGTAAGTAATGATACAGGCAGAGCGCCAGATGTGCCACATGTGCAACAGTTATAAAAATTAAATTAAAAAAAAAAAAAAAGCCATGAAGTAGAAAAGGCCGGTCTAGTCTGGTAATTGGGCCTGTTAGGAGAGTTCAAAATGCTGGGAAATTGATGCACAATAAAAATAGAACACCAAACATTTTTTAAACAGTTGCTAGGGTGTTGCTAAGGAGCTGTTTAGAATGTTACAAGCAAACATTCCGAAGTCTGGTTACAAAGTAACAGCACAGCTCTTCTCAACTTGATACATTTGAAATCAACTCTTTGATCACATCACTAACCTCAAGTTTGATCAATAATGGTGATTAAAATGAAAACTAAAAGGTTTTTTTCTTAAAACAGCACTGGCAAAACAGACGCTCTTATGTTGTCTTTGCTGTAGCTCATGAAATGCATGCTGTCATTGCCAGATGAGAAGAGATGTGGTTTCCTGTCAAAATCCCCTGTCATCTGCACATGCAGCATGACATACCCTCTGAAAAACTCACATTTAAATGTTATAATTGAGGCTGACTGACTTGTACAGGAAATACACGTCTGAGTAAAAAGGGGTTGTGCAGCCAAAATAAGGTCTCTGAATAGTGAGCTTAGCTAAGGCCAAGATTTCAGTGGTTAGCTGTTAAACCAAATAAAAACATATGCTATTTAAAATTAATCCAGTCAGATTCATGCGGAATTTGACCAGTCGAGGCTCTTGTTTATATTCGTAAAAATAAATAAACATTAATTACTAAAAAAATAACTAAATAAACCAAACAAAAAATAAAAAAAATGAATAAAAAAAAACCCAAATACAATTAAAAAAAATAAAACGTAAAATAACTAAAATTCAAACAAATAAAAATGATTAAAAAGAGAACAAATAATAAAAATAAATACAAAGTACAATAAATAAATCAAACAAGTAAAATGAATGAATAGAAAAATAAAATACATAAATAATAAAATAAATTAATAAATAAGTAATTAATGAATGCAAATAAGAAACAAAACACAAATAAATAAAATATTTACATTTGGGCACATTTTGTCAGATTTATAAGTAAATGAGATCTATTCACAAACTTGTATGAAACATGACTCGTACCTACACATGTAACATCACTGGGGTTGAGCTGGCAGGTGTGTGTGATGACATCTACAGCTCTATGTAAATGAAGTGTGGGTGGTGTCGTCTCTTTTCACACTTTTGGTTTCACATGCATTAATGGAACAAGCCCGCTTTCACGAGTGAAACGCTAGAAACCAGTTTTGCCCGTTGAATTTCAGGGACATTCTGTAATGTGCACTCACCATCATAAATGTCGTAACAATATCAGGGCTTTTTTTAGTTTCAGCTCACACTTTCCAGACGTTACTAATTACTCAGCGTCAAACTACTTGAAAAAATTGAGTGCATTTATTGTACAATGATTATGCCTATTAACTAGACAACATGTCAAGTCATGCCAACACACTGAAAGTCACACCTACATTTTGCATATTTGCTGAATTTCACTGAGCATGTACACAACCTGATAATTAAAAATCTCACATAAACCTTTTTTTGGCACTGTCTGGGTTTTAAAATTTAGCTTACATTTGGTGGTTATCAGATTATGCATGTGCACTCAATGACATTCAAGAACTGTAAACACTTTGAATAACTGTTACTATGGAGCACATATCAAATTTTGCATAAAGTTATGTAGCTTATCCTGAAGAACATCCATCTTGGATGGTTAGAATAAGTTGAAAAGACTAACTAGCTAACAGGGTACATGTTCTCAAAACTTTAGCACAAAAACATTTATACACTGTTGATGGAATGTTTTTCTGAAACTTTTTAGATAGTTTTTTTTAAATGTAACTGCTTGTTTCAGAACGTTCATCGAACATTCAAAAGCAACATTTGCCTTAATGTTTGAAAATTATTAAATGGAATGTTCCCATAAGACAGCATGTTTTGAATGTTCAAAGAACATTCAGAAATAATGTTTTCATAACTCATAAAATGGAATGTTTACTTAATATTTGCATAACCAAAAAGTTTTTAAAACAAGACATTTTGAAAGTTCAGAGAAGATTCAGAAATGTTTTCATAACTCAACGTAACAAAGATTTGTGTCACTTAAATTTTTTATGGTTGTTCTATAATTCTGTGGTGCTAATTATTATTGTACTGTTTATTGTCACGTAGTATCAGTATTTTGGTAAATATTTAGGTCAAGTAAATTTTAGAAACTGGTTTAGTACAGATAATTTTTAAAAGATATTCTAGTGCTTTCTGAAACATTCTGGAACTAGTCATAAAAGAAAATAAAAATATTCAACGTACACTTCTGAAGTTTTGGACAACTTACTTTCACTAAATGTTAAACTACTGTCGTTAAGCTCGGTTTTATGCATATAGCATGTCATTTTTACGCATGACTAATAACAGATTAGCTTGTATAAGCTGTCATATTTTATTAGTTTTCATAAGTACTGATAATACACAAAAAATAATGTGATTTTCATATACAGCATGTCAGACTTCATAAAGAAATGAAGCAAAACTAAACTTTTAATGGTGTAATGTTTACTAAATTATAAAAAGGAAAGTTACTTTAATGTTTGCATAAAAACTTTTTTAAAACAGGATGTTTTGAGGTTGCAAAGTGGTCAAATTTAATGTTTCCTTAATGTTTGGAAAAAACTTTTAAAACAATGATTTAAACATTCAGAGAACATTAAGGAAAATAACAGCAGTTTCATAACGTCATGGGAAAGGCAGCAAAGCGTTCTTATAGAACATCCTTGTGTTATTTACGCCGCAGGTCACAAATCTTTCTGCACGGTACTATAATATTCCACGTCATCATCTTTATGACTTATTGCATTCCCGTAGAGCCAAGTATCAAAATCATCCTAGCTGATATAAGTGAACATGAACTCTCTCTCTGGCTCCTTTCAGTTGCATCAGAAACCTCTGGAAATCAGTGTCACACCCAGCCACTTATACCAATAACACAGAGCAGAGAGGAAGACGTGTCAGAACGGCCCTCGGCGTGCCGGATATGGCTGTTAGCTATGGCCGTCTGCGCCCCACTTGCTCATCGACTTCAAAGTGTGGATTTTTTCCAAACAGATTTCTCTCAGAAGCGAGTGACAAAATGAAATCGAGTGAGACACTTGAAAGGGAATGTTACGGGGTGTCTGAGTAATCTCTCTCTGGGCGCTTTCATCTCCAGCCATGGCTGTCATTACCCATGCTAGTACTCTATAACTAGCATTAACCCGCTTTCAGACAGTGACTTAAGAGCTGGTATTACATGTCTTGAGAAAAATGCCAAATGTGATCTCATACAGTCAGACTTTGGACTTTTGGTCCAAACATTAAACTAAAGATCAGACGCATGCGACACTTTGATGATGCAATGAGTCATCAAGATAATGATAATACACTATTGGTTTGCTTGGTCCACTTCAGTGCATATTCTTTATTTATTACTCATTTAAATACTTAAAGTTGTACTTAATTAAAGAGACCGTGTGCGACAATAAGTTTTGATCTACTTGACATGCACTGTGGCTAAAATATGATCTTGTTATTGAGATTTGACATCACAAAAACAGTGTAATCATGATCAGATCGCTCACGGCTATCTGTATAATCAAACTAATGCTACCAATAAAACATTAAACATAACAGCATGCTGCCACAGTATATTATACTGCATTTTAATTTTAAGATGTGGAGTAAAATATGGACCACCTTTCTAGTTACTTGACCTTTGCCTTGTCAAATAGTCAAATATGAGTCTCTTCATCAAATAATCCTGAAAAATAAAATGTATCAGTTTCCACAAAAAAAAAAAAAAAAAAAAAAAAAATTATATATATATATATATATATATATATATATATATATGTATGAAGTAGCACAACTGTTTTCAACACTGATAATAATCAAAAATGTTTTTTGAGCAGCAAATCAGAATGATTTCTGAAGGATCATGTGACTAATGATGGTGAAAATTCAGCTTTGCATCACACGTATAAATTATACTTTACAATATATTCACATAGAAAATAGCTATTTGAAATCGTAATGATATTTGACAATTTTGCCATATTTTTGATCAAATAAATGCAGCCTTGGTGAGCAGAAGAGACTTTTCCAAAAAAAATCATACAGACTTCAATATATACATAATTATGATAATTTTATAGACGATTTTTTTTTTTACTTTTGTATGTTAAACATTGTTGGAAGTGCCTCGTTCTTTGGCGGCAAACATCACCATCATCGGTGAAGGCAGACAGACAGAGTCTGACTTTGAAAGACTGTGCTGATCTGGACTCGTGGCATCAAACCCGAGGCACTTTGTTCTACACTCAACGTGGACTCGTTTGCATCAAGATAAAGGCAACAGCAACAGTTCAATGTCTAATGTACTTCCTGTCAGACTGTCAACTTTACACTGTCAGTGTCGCTTTCTGACTCCATACTAGCTCACATGATCGCTGACAAAGTTTTTGATAACAACAAAGCAAAGTTCAGTGTATAACCTAAACATTTGATTCACATGACTCTTATTAAGCCGTAACAGTTCATGGGGAAGAGTTCATTTCTATGAGATTCTGGTGTCTAGATATGGCTTGATTTGGTTCCCAAAATAAATAAAATAAAACAAAATAAAAACAAGACACAAGCAATATATTATATATAAAAAGTAGTGCTGTCAAACGATTAATCGCGATTAATCACATCCAAAATAAAAGTTTTTATTTACATAATATATGTGTGTGTACTGTGTATATTTATGTATATATAAATACACACACATACAGTTTATATTTTGAAAATATTTACATGTATTTATGTGTATATACTTATATTCATATAATTTATATTATATATAAATATATTTAATATATAATCATAACATTTTTCTTAAATATACACACATGCATGGCTGTGTATTTATATATACATAAATATACACAGTACACACAGATATACTATGTAAACAAACTTTTATTTTGGATGCGATTAATTGCGATTAATCGTTTGACAGCACTAAAGATATTAATAATATTTAAACATTAATAAATAAATATATTAATGGGGAAGAGTTCATTTCTATGATTTTCTGGTGTCTAGATATGGCTTCATTTGGTAAATAAAATAAAATAAAATAAAAACCAGACACAAGCAATATATTATATATAAGATTTCGATAATATTTAAACATTTATATATTATTAAATAATCATTATTCTTGTTTATTATTTATTATTAATTTTTACCTTTATACGTACATACATCAGAAATGAATTCTAATTCTATTTAAAAGGTGTTTATTTATTTTTTACATATTCTTATTAGTATATATATTATATATATATAAAAACTGGTTTCACGGGTCGAAGTTGAAGAACACGTAAACCTGCAGCATCCAGCGTGTTACACATTAACCCCAGACATCTTTCTCCCAGGTCTCAGGTCAGTGTAGATGGTTTATCTAACCTCATTAGACATACACGACCACAAAGGCCACGGGGTTGAACAAAGCGTACCTTGTTCGAGTGTGTCAGCCGATCGGCCGCACCCAGAGCAGTGACAGCCGCACAGAATGGATGAATGAACGGCCACATCAGCACAGCGCAGGATATGTATAATGGGTGTGCAGGTTTGCTGTAGATCTCCATTTGACAAAACTGGAGTTCAGCGGGAGTTCAAGCCGCATATCCATTATTCATGCGACCCACATGCACTTTTGTGTAGGACGGTGGCTTATCTTGATCTCTATGGGAGAGGGAAATGATAAAGTGAATTGTATATGAGCGAGTGGTGTGTGTGGATGTAAAGAAGCACAAACAATAGCATTGGAGTATACAATAGTAAAATGTCCCAACCACCATAACAACCCTGCAGCTCTCATCACGAGGAAGTTGTTAAACTACAACGTGGGTGAAATATACAGGAAGACACTGACAGAGAAAAGAATGCCACTTCAGAGCAATTAAAAAAAAAAAGCATGGAGCTTGCAATGCCAACGTCATAGGTTCAATCCCAAAGGGGTTGAAAACTTTTGAACAGAATGAAGATGTGTACATTCTTCTTATTTTGCCCAAATATCATATTTTTTTTTCATTTGGTACTGCCCTTCGGAGGCTACAGAAGATAGTTACATGTTTCCCAGAAGACAAAATAAGTTCAATTTACCCTGATCTTCAAATTCAAAAAGTTTTCACGCCCCGGCTCTTAATGCATGGCTTTTCCTTCTGGAGCATCAGTGAGCGTTTAAGCCTTCTGTAATAGTTGCATATGAGTCCCTCAGTTGTCCTCAGTGTGAAAAGATAGATCTCAAAATCATACAGTCATTGTTGGAAAGGGTTCAAATACACAAAAATGCTGGAAAACCAAAGAATTTGTGGAAGCTGAAGGGTTTTTCTGAATAACAGCAGACAGTTTAACTGTTCAGGACAAACAAGGGACTCATAAACAACTATCACTAAACAAAAAAAAACACAGCTGTGGATCATTCAGGTAACAACACAGTATTAAGAATCAAGGGGATGTAAACTTTTGAACGGGGGCCATTTTAATAAATTCAACTTATTTTCTCTTGTGGACTATATGTAAACGTCTTTTATGTGAAATATCTTATTCAGGTCAGTACTAAATAAACAATAACATGCACTTCAACTGTATTTGTAAACGCAAACTATTATTTTGGATGCAGTTAAATCACAATTAATCGATTTGACAGAACTAAAATAAATAAATAAATAGGACAAAATAAATGGCTTCTACATTACATAGAGATGTTTGTTAGTTTAGAAATAAACTAAAACAACAGATATATTTTTACTAAATTATGCAGAAATTAGAGCTGAATGCCATTTATATTTTTCTATTTGTGGGAAATGCATTTAATAAAATCTAAATTCTGTCATGATGACATGCTAGATTGCATTAGACTTCTCCACAATGGGCCTATATATATATATATATATATATATATATAATTTAGATTTTTTTTTAAATTTACGTATTTGTTTGCTGTTTATCTTTGTGGGTTCATCTCTGATAAACGAACGTTTTTGGGTGGCATGCATGTCTCAGTACAGCCTCATGGTCGTAGCTTAACCACAGCTTTTACAGTTACTGTGAAAGTGTGAAAGTGAGAGAGCCAGAAAAACTGGGCCAGCAGTAGATATATGAGCACATTAAGGGAAGTCCAAAAGAAAAACCCCCACCCAGTTAAACCACAGGCCCTGTCAGCAACACATGACCTCATGGAAGCATGGCTTTGTTATCGCTCAAACATTCAAAGCAGCACATTCCCCTCCCCCTCACACACACACACGCGCAAACAAACCGCCGAAGGGTTTCAGTGGCTGTTGAAACAGAACATAAACAAAAGACGAGCATGGTTGCAATAAAGAAACGATTCAACGATTTAACACGTCTATGAGTCAAACGCTCTCTGTCTGTCACGTATTCACCTCTGTCTGCATCATTCAGATGCTTCTCCTGATATTAAAAACCAGGAGAGTTAAAAACAGACACAAATGAGTCAATGATTAGCAATCAATAAGAATATCCGGCTATAAAATGAATGTGCATAACAACTGAAATCAGCTCAGATTTAGAGGAAATTTGATGAGAAATTTCTGGTTTATATTAAGATTCTGATTATATAAACTGAAAACTCTTTGAGATCTCAACTGAAACTCAAGAGGAGACGTGAGATAAACTGAGAAACATCCGAGGAGGCAAAGACTCCATTTGCTCTTTATTTGCTATTAGAGATCTCATTTGTGTTGGATCATTCCTAAATGTTGTTCTCTCTATTTTCTCAAACGGGCGGTGCTGCATGCAGATTAATATTCCCATCAGCTCAACTGGTGCTAGACGAGAATAGTCTGGGAATCTGATAAAAGCAGGCGTGGAAATACGTGAGACACCCTGCACTCCCACTCTCCACATAACTGACCTAGAAAACCTGTGCTTATCATTGGTGTAAAAAGGTTAACCCTGAATATCCCGATTGCCTAGGTAACAGTGAACGTTCTCAGAATGTTCTGGAAAGGTTCTCTCAAAGTTACGAGCAAACGTTCTTCCAGTAATGTTAATACAACATTCATTCAAAGTTATCTAGTCTTTACTAATGTCCTCAAAACGTTAGCACAAAAACATTATACATCATTTATGGAATGTTTTACTCCTGAAACGTTCATGTAACAGTTTTTAAATGTTACTAGTTTCAGAACGTTCAGAAAACATTCGAAAGTAACATTCTCATAATATTTGAAAAATTCTAAAATGGAATGTTCCCTTAATTGAACAAATGTTTTTAAAACGGGACATTTTGAATGTTCAGAGAATATTCTGAAATAACACTTTTTCCTCTTTTTTTTTTTTTTAACTTAATCAGAACATTAGCAAAACGTTCTGAGAACATATCTGTTAGTGGGTTGTGTTAACATTTACCCGCACTTTCTTTGCATACACTACTTAGCTGATAAGCTCAGACATCACTATTAAAGGGATAGTTCACCCAAAAATGAAAATGTGATGTTTATCTGTTTACCCCCAGGGCATCCAAGATGTAGGTGACTTTGTTTCTTCAGTAGAACACAAACGAAGATTTTTAACTCAAACCGTTGCAGTCTGTCAGTCATATAATGGGACCCACGGCTTCAAAAAAAAAAACACACAGACAAAACCAAATTAAATCCTGCGACTCGTGACAATACATCTTAAGACACGATACAATCGGTCTGTGCAAGAAATTGAGCAGTATTTATGTCATTTTTTATTCAGTTTCTTGCACAGACCTATTTCATGTCTTAAGACCTCAATGTATCGTCACAAGTCGCAGGGTTTAATTTGGTTTTGTCTGTGTATGTTTGTTTTTTTTACTCTCAAAGCCGTGGGTCCCATTGACTGTCATTATAATGACTGACAGACTGCAAAAAATCTTTGTTTGTGTTATACTGAAGAAACAAAGTCACCTACATCTTGGATGCCCTGGGGGTAAGCAGAGAACGATCCCTTTAATCACTCATAGTTAGGATAACGAATTTGAACAAACCCTAAACCCCTGAGGAAATAGAGCACAACAGTTGGATCTGGAAGTAAAAATCCCATTCATTTCCTCCATAGGGGAAACAATTTTGAATAATAACTTATAAACCATTAGAAACAGACATGAGCTCGGAGGTTGTTAATCGATTGAATATGCTTCCGTTAAAGCCATACGTTTGCATTATTTCAACAGTGAATTCCTGGTGCAAAAACTACATTACCCAAGATTTCGCAGAGAAATCTCCACCAACCAGAGAACCGAAACAAGCAAACTGCAGCAAACAAATTCTTTAAAAATACATTTTTTTGTAATAAACGTAAAATACATTGTTTCTTTATACATATCTTAAAATCAATAGTTTTATCTTTCTCTGTCATTTTTTATTTGATTACATCATTTGCAGTGCTTCATGGGATTGTAGTTCTTTCTCTAATTAAAGCTGTTAAGTACAGTCTTTAACCCTGTTGTCCAATTTTCAAGTACCTTTTTGCTCCAAATCAATGTTTATAATGTTGCAGTTCACCTTGTACCTGACTCGTTTGGTTCATGGTTTATGACTCTTGAACAAAAACATTTTTGAACTCCCTATGGAAAAAAATACTTTGGTGGTCATCCACTGTTGCACTCTCGGGAAATGAGATCATTTGTTTAGACAACATCACTAAATGTCATGCTTTCCTGCATAATTTCCAAGCTAATAGCCATTTAGGGTAGAGATTCGCTTGTGTAATTAAGACAAACCCTAAACAAAGGTTTGCGTCATGGAAACCACGGAATTCCAATAAACTCAGGAATCTTTTTGAACACAGCATTCCGTAACGCCACGGCAACGGCTCATTCCGCATCAGTGGGATTTCAGACGTGCATACTTCACTTATACAGATGTGGAACTCATCCAAACATATTACACAAGAAGAACAGCACTTCTAATATCTATATTTGCATTCAGAAGGGAAGGGCAAGACTGAGAGGGCAGAGCGGCTTGCTCTCCTCTGTGTTTACCAGAACTCGGTCATTGACCGAACAGGGTCTCACTGAGCACGCTCAGTACCGCGGTAGGGTTAGTGACCGCTGGCAACACGCCAGACCTCTCCCATCTGCTGATGCAAAGTGCTGCCCACTCATACAAACACACATTTCCCCCTCCAGCCGCATTTCCATTCAGTCTAGTGAGCAGCCCAATCGATTCACAGCGTGGCAAGAAAAAGCCAGCATGCAAAGCTGCAGAATCCTATAGCTGAGTATGGTATAGCAAGCATGTATGTTTATTTCATTCGAACGCATGCATGAGTCACACACAGGATGACTGATGATTCAGAGCACGAACACCTTCTCCTGACCTCAAAACCTTGCGGCTGGCTTCTTAAAGGGGAAGTCTCTCATTTCCATTCTGGGTCTAAACCAGCTGAATGGAAATATGGCTATAGGTTAGTCATGAGGTTGACATTCGGCCTGCGAGCTGTGATCTCTCCCCTCCTCCATAGTAGAAACCACCACAGCTATAAACAAACTTCAGGCCATATGAATTTCCCCTGAAGTAAACGCACAATTCATTGAAATACAATTGCTAAATAAACTACAGTTTAATCAAATAAGCTTCACTAATGACGTGCATTTGTGAAAGCAAAACGCCCAGCATCTTCCCAAAGTTGAAACGAGAAGCGCTTAGAAACTCAAGCTTTAAAGGCTCACCGAGGTTTAAAGTCAAAATAAAAGCAATTAAAATAAAAATGTCTAATGTTGAAAATGAAGACATTAAGACAGCCATAAATATTAGTATTGTAATTTTACAGTTGTACTGTAAAATAAAATTATCATCATTATTATTATTAGTAGTAGTAGTAGTAGTAGTAGTATATTTTCTTAATACTTGATTTTTTTACTACTGCATTTTACATTGAAATATTAAAATGGCAATATTTCTTACTGTATTATTTGAATATTTTCCTATAATTATAGTATTATTAATTTATATAAATTAATAACATTTTTCTAACATTTTTCTATCTCACACATACATATATATACATACATACATACATCATACATGCATGCATGCATATGTATGTATGTATGTTTTAGTCATATTGATATATAAATTACAACAATTTTGGCCAAACTGCTTAGCTCTACAAACAAACACAGCAAACTTTTTCAAAATAAAACTAAAAAATTACAATGTAAATGACAAAATAACCATTTACAAAGTATTTTCACAATGTTTTTGGTCCAAATTGTGCAGCCCAATATAAAAACAAAATTTTTTAAACATTCAATTTGTTTACCTGTTTTGTGACCATTAACCAACATATCAGAGCAGCATTATTTTAGTGTGATTAAGATATTATCATTTTTTGTTAACATTTTAAAAGTTTTTATTTTTATATTTTATATTTTAGTTAATTTTAATTTTAGTTTTAGTCATTTTGTGTTTTTGTCATTTTAATTTTATAAAATAATGTATATACAGTTTTTATTCATCTTTATTCCAGTTTTAGTTTTAGTTATTTTAGTACATCAGCCCTACAAACAAGCACATCAAAATTGGAGTTAAAAAAAAAAAAATCGTAATGACTTTTAATCAGAAACATATAATGTCTCCCCAAATAGTGAAGCCTCACTGTCCATCAATCTGCAACATGGATTCAATAAAGAACCTTTCATTTCTTTAACACCCACTTTGTTTCATAATCAACAGGAAACAAAAGAATGCGTTTGCTTTTGTAAAGTATGCACCGAGGAGAAGGAAACATATAGGCCGTCTAAAATATAAGCTAAAAATAGACACGAAATGGCTGTATGTAACTCCGTAGGCTGCTGCATTAATGCAATTCATGTCATAGTTTACATGTAACATGTATTAGTATGTGCTGCTGATTGAGTCTGATCATGGTCTCTTGTATCTGCACGCTCACTGCTTTGCTCTTTAATATGGAAATGATGCCCTTCTGAATATTGAGCAGTGTTTTCGACATCAGTGCCAGACTAATTAGACCGTGTCTTGAGGACGGCGTGTTCAGTAACACACAAGATGCTCTAAATGACTGACAATCGCTGGGTTTTGTGAACGGTTAGGGGTTTGATCATTAATACAGTCTCAAGTAGCAAATAACAGCCAACCTCTCCTTAAAGCTGTTTGATTGGAGGAAACATTCATGTCAGGTTCTGTTTGTTCACATAATCTTGCCTGAGCAAAAACACTCATTCAGCATTTCCATTGATCCAGCTCTACACCAACTACATGTAAATAGAGGCTGAATCAGCTGAAGGCATGTGAAAGAGATCTGGAACAGCGCTATAATCCCGAAGAGAGACATTCATCTACGGCGGCTCTCGAGTGCTCTGTATGCGTCAATGAGATCAATGAAGAATTTAAAGCATCGAAACTCCACACACAGACCCACTGACTAAAGCAAGATCATGTCAAATATTTACCTCAAACACTCACATCTGTGAGCTGAAAGCAGAGGAGAGGGCTGCATTCACACCACAACTGGATCAGTTTTGAAATGGTACAAAAAAAAAAGCACTATAAAAGTGGAAGTCATGCTGGTGTTTGTGCTGTCGTTTTCCTTCCAGAAAATGATCCTGTAGGATGATGTCATGAAGGAACTGGCAGCTTGAAGGGATTTTAACAGGATGAGGACACTAGGAAACACTATTCAACTAACCTAAAAAATTACATCAACTGAACAACAATCCAAAGAAAAAAAAAATAGTTTGAAACATTGATGAAATTAAAATAAATCAATCAAATAAACACTACTATAAGTTTGGTTAATGTTTTTGAAAGAAGTCTCTTCTGCTCACCAAGGCTGTATTTATTTGATCAAAAACTCAGAACCCCCCCCCCCCCAGCAATACTGTACTAATATTAGTACAATCTAAAATAACTGTTAAGTCAAGTCACAATAAGTGACAAAACAGGCACAAAATATTTTTGGGCCAAATTGTGAAGCCCTGTATTAAAATAAATAAATACATTAAAAAATAAAATAAAATAAAATAAATGAAAGTTAACCAACATCAGTATAATTTTAGTATCTCTGAGATTAATATTTTGAATGTTTTTATTTTATGTTCTTATTATGTTTTTATTTTTATTGAATGTTTTTATTTTCATTTTCAACTTTTTTAAATGAGTGTTTTAGTATTTTTTTTTTATTTTTTTAAATGTTTATAATATGTCTCTTTAATATGTCAGTTAGTTTTATTAATTTATATTTCAGTTTTAGTTTTTTAGTATGAACTTAAAGGGGTCCTATTGTGCTTTTTCACTTTTTGAATTTTAGTCAGTGTGTAGTGTGTATGTTTGGGCATAAAAAGATCTACAAAGTTACAAATCTCAAAGTCCACTCCAAATGGAGATATTTCGTCTTTAAAAAAAAATCCCTTTTCAAGAACTACAACGAACGGCTCCTTTTCCTGTATTTGTGATATCACAAAAATAAATCCCGCCTACGGAAATTCGAATGGTTGGCGGGTGGGAAGAAAGCTTGGTTGAGCACTGCACGTTTCAAAATCAAAACCCGGTGCAGGTGTTTTTATTTCACTGTATTTCTGATGGAAACCGACTGTCTTCAGAACATTTTGGATGTCATTTTCATTTCACCTTGTATATAATGTCTTATAAAGCAGTGTTTGTGAGCGGAGCTCTGTTTTGTGTATAGCGTTACCGGGGAAACCTCTACCTCTCCCACTCCAACAGCGCCTCCCGCTGGCAGAGAATTAATTTGCATATATATGCGGCCACAAATAGTGCAAGTCTGTGGGACTATGGTATAAATAAATTCAACTGTATAACAGTTTCACTGCAATTCATGTTATAATGTTAGAATTAAATAACAATAAACATAATACATATTACGGTTGCACTTATCTGTACATAGTAAATGCAGTTATTTTTAAGCTGTTGTTGACATCCTATCTAAAACGTGATTTAGCCAAAAAAAAAACAATAACGTTACCACTTTAATATGTCTTGCAATATCCGTGCATGCAAAGGTTCTGCACGATCCTCTTGTTCAATATTCTCAAGGTCTGAATTGATATGGCAATACTGACGAACTTGCTGTTTTTTATCGAGGGGCGGGGCAGTACTGAAACACCGTCTAAACTGTTCGCCAATCAAAACGCACTGGGACAGCTAACCAATCACAACACATTTCGTTTTTCAGAAGGCGGGCCTTCATCAAACCCGGAGCTAATCAAGTCGTTTCTGTCAGGCTGGGGACAGAGGTATTGTCATAATGCAAATTATGTGAAAAATAATGTG
Source organism: Tor tambroides (assembly GCA_021397915.2). Lineage (NCBI taxonomy): Eukaryota > Metazoa > Chordata > Actinopteri > Cypriniformes > Cyprinidae > Tor > Tor tambroides. The sequence continues at coordinate 23,385 of JAFVLL020029348.1, read as the reverse complement.
ATTTTTGAACCACCAAGCATGAGAGCATGTTGTAGTACACCCCCAAAACAAAATCAAGACTTTGTAAAAGAACATAATAGGACCCCTTTAACAAATGTGAGAAATGTTTAGTTAACTATAATAATCCTGCATCAGAGAACCTTGAACATGCAAATGTGTTCAATTATTGAAATATTACTATTAAACACTGAAGTATCAAATTAATTAAGCGAGTACTGAAATATGTTGTCAAAAGGGTACAGCTGACAAAAAAAGAAAAAGAAGTGTTAACCAACTCAACGTATTCTCTTTCTGTGAAGCAAAAGTAGTGCAGTGCAGGAGTGAACACTGCTGATGGCTGCACGGAGATAAAGAGGAAACAGGAAGTGAAAGTAAATAACGGCCACTGTATCAGCAGAAGCCGAGTTGGCATGGATGGATGGTCTGGATGGCATGAAGGAGAAGGAGCGGCCGAGTTAGAGCCAGGCCACTGTGAGAGGCACGAACAGGAACAGAAAGGTCACAGTTTAAGCAGATAACCGCGGGAGGAGGGAGGCCACTGAAGTCAGCTGATGCCTGCAGCTGTACTGGGAACATCAATTTGAGCCTTGTTCTCTCTCTCCGCTCTCCCCCTCCCACACGCCGCTGATTTATGAAAGTAGGCCATCTGCATCAAAGCTCATGGCTGGAGTCTCCTGGAATCATGAGGCGGCTCTGTTTACATCAGCACCGACTGCAGCACCGCATTGCACAATCGCCAACGGCAAATGTGGTTATATAAAGCCCACCACACATCTACGTCTGTTTTTTTGGTTTTTTTCATTGTTGTTGTTGTTGTTCTGTCTCTGTAGAGCTGAATCCCTGCATGATTCACAAGCACTCGCAACGCTAAACCAGCCTTCTATCTGTGAGAAACAAAGACGGCTGATAATGGTTTATTCCACATTGAACTAATTGGGTTTAATTGTTTATTATAACAGCAAGCAAGCCAGCAAACAATACATAAGTTGTACAATAATCAGTAAAATATTTTTGTTTTATAATAAACAAAACCCAATTTAATCAATGTGGAATCAATAGGAGCTATTGTCTCAAAATAAAAATGAATAATCTCAAATAAAAGTTCCAAATGAAATGTAGTTCTTATAAATTTCTTAATATTTATAAAAATGATAAAAAAAAAAATATAATTTGGTCATTCAATAATATTTTAGTATTTTTTAAACAATAAAACCCATTTTGATCAAAGTGGAATAAATAGACATTTAGGCAGCTTTATGAGCCATTTCCAAATTTTACTATTAATTTAATTAAATAATTCAATATTAATATTTAACTAATTTAATAACAATTGAAATGATTACAAATATTAAAAACAAAGCATTAGTACATATTTCTTAAAATAAGTTATATTTTAGTCATACAATACTGAGTATAATATATAATTAAAAAAATCTAACCTAATTTGACCAATTTGAATTCAATAGATTTTATCTGTCTCCGAATTCCAAATTAAAGTTCTAAATGAAGAGCAAATATTCAAATATATATATATATATATATATATATATATATAAAAAATGCAGTGCATTACATAAGTTACAGATTCATTTCATTTGATTATTTGCCTTCATTTTGAATTTGGACACAAACCATATATCAGATGATTCATATCAAGTATGACATCAGTGCAAAAACAGCTTCACATTACGAAACACAAAAGACTAAAACAGCCAAATTAATATTGTAAATAAAACAAATATGTGCCGAGTTTGAAGCCAAATTGTTACAGTAAGCGGATTACTCTTATAAAAACAGTATTTCACTTGAGGCTGTGGGTGATTCTACCAAAGTTATGGGAGTAATAATACCTTTAAGTGTAGTAAAATCACAGTAACATGCTCTCCTGTGGTTTACTGCTTTGAGTTTGTAGTTCATTCAGCGTGAGCCATCCTGCTTATTTTAGCTCGGCTACAACTAAACCTCCATAGGGACCTTGAATCAGTGTGGGTTTAGGTGGAAAGGCTTGTGAATGCTTTTATTGTTTGCTTCCATTATCCAGGGTCGGTACATCGAGTGGAATGAACAAGGTCACTGTGGACGGCATTATTCAGCTCTTCTCTGAGCTTAAATGTGCATTATGCATATTTTGCACGTTTACAGTCTGGGATTTAAAACTGCTGTTTTCATTGCTGGACTTCAACAGTTACCTATGAACCCTTAGTCATGAGGTTCTTACAGAAAAACCACCCAAAAAAAAAAAAAAAATTTAGCAACACCCTAGAAACCTCAAACCCCCTCAGCAACAAACCAGGGCACCTTAGTAACACCCTAGAAACCCCAAACCCCCTTAGCACAACCCAAAGCACCTTAGCAACACTCTAGAAACCTCTCAAACACCATCAGCAACATCCCAGAACACCCTAGCAACACCATAGAAACCTCAAACCCCTTTAGCAACAACCCAGAACACCCTAGCAACACCCTAGAAACCCCAAACCCCTTAGCACAACCCAGAACATCCTATCAACAACCCAGAAACCTCAAACCCCCTCAGCAACAACCTAGAACACCCCAGCAACACCCTAGAAACCTCTCAAACCCCTCAGCAACAACCTAGAACACCCCAGCAACACCCTAGAAACCTCTCAAACCCCCTCAGCAACAACCTAGAACACCCCAGCAACACCCTAGAAACCTCTCAAACCCCTTCAGCAACAACCCAGGGCACCTTAGTAACACCCTAGAAACCTCTCAAACCCCCTCAGCAACAACCCATGACACCTTAGCAACACCCTAGTAACCCCAAACCCCCTTAGCACAACCCAAAGCACCTTAGCAACACTCTAGAAACCTCTCAAACACCATCAGCAACATCCCAGAACACCCTAGCAACACCATAGAAACCTCAACCCTCCTTAGCAACACTCTAGAAACTTCTCAAACCCCCACACCTCTGCCTAGCAACACCTCTAGGGAAGGACATAATTTTGCTGGGAAAACAGCTGATTTTAGATAATATTGTAGATTTTGAACTTTTAAAACACAATCAAACTACAGGTGAAACAGTTTTTATTTATAATAACCACTGGCAGTGTTGCTATTGTTCACTACAACTCAATTAACAAACACAATTTTGAATAGTTTAATATTAAATGTCAAATTTAATATTAAAATTTCAGTTGTAAAGCCAAATCATCTAGATTGATTTCATTTCAAAATGTTTAAAGTTGTTTTGTTTATGTTTTACTTTTTTTAACACTGAAGGCTGAATGCAAATCATGGCTGAGAGTTTTGCACCAATCACATTTACTTAGTTTTTGTCCATGCCATTTCTGTCAAGCAGCCTGACATTTACTCTCAATCTGTAGACATTCAAAACACGGACATTCCCCGTTCACTGGCGTGCTGTGAAGTGAATTTCTCTTCAGAGCAGATAAACGGTCACAGTGAAATGAGTCAGCTATGAATTTCTAGGCAAGCTCGCCTCTCATGAGGTCACACTCACACACTCACACACAAACACACCAACACACACACACAGAGACAGAGAGAGAGAGAGAGATTATGAAACCATGCACTGTCCCATGTGCATTTCATCATCTGACTCAAGTCTTGCAGGTGTTTTCCCAAGCGAAAACTATTTTTGAAATAATGCAAAGGGTGTTTGAAATTCCCCTCGAAGCAAACGGCTCATCATATAATCGACAGATTCCACACACATCAAACAGAAATATCCCATCTGAAAGAGAAAGCACATACGCAAACATCTCCATTGCTTCAGAATATAAGCTCATTCACTTCTGCTTTGGTTTGCAAACATCTCATTTTCACTTCTACACTCATTTCTACATTCTCATGTCCCTATCAAGCATATACAATATATAGGATAAAATATTAAAATTACAATTTTTTCAAATATGAAGGAAAAAAAAAAAAAAAATCACACTAGTTTAACATAAGTTCAGGTTATTCCTGTAAGTGTTTCATCAAATCCCTTTAACCCAAATGACATCATCCTCCAGGGAGTGACATCATTTTGGTGGGAAAACAACAGCTGATTTCAACATAATATTGTAGATTTTTAACTTTTACAAACACAAGCAAACAAAGAAACAAAAAAACTACACGCAAAACAGATTATTTCAAATATTTATAATAATGGTTACTGGCAGGATCGTTAAAGTATTAAAAATAGTTTTTGTTAAAAGAAAGCTGAAGTAAAAAAAACAAAAACATATTACATTAAAAACCTAAACTTAAAAGTTTTAGAAATTAAACAATGCCTTTGCAACTAACTGAAATAAGTTTAAGTACTAAAATTCCTAAAACTAAAATAAAAAATAAAGAGATAGATTTTTTGTAAAATGTAAAAATGACAAAAGCACAGAAAATGACTAAAACTAAAATTTAAATAAAAACCAAAAATATCAAAATAAAAAGGTAATTACAAATATTAATAAATACTAAACTAGTATAAAATCTTAAAATAACACTGGTTATTGGGTATAACATTAAATTATTAAATATTATTATTATTATTATTATTATTATTATTATTATTATTATGTTAATCAAAGAAAAGCGGAAATAAAATATAAATACTACATAAATATTATTATTTTAATATTATATAAATACTAAAATATAAATAGATTAAAACTAAGTTTTAAATTTAGAATTTATGTTTTAAGATTTTAGAAATTAAATGAAATCAGAAATGTTCCCTAGTCAACTAACTGAAATAAAATAAGTTCTAAAATTAGTAAGTACTAATATTACTATAAAACTGAAATAAAAAAGATAATTAGAAGTAAAAAAAAAAAAAAAAAAAAAAAAAAAGACAAATGCACATAAATTACTAAGACCAAAGCAAATTAAAACAAATGAAAAAATTAAAAATTAAATATATATACTGTATTAATATCAATATTAAAATAACACTGGTTATTGGTATATCTGTCTATTTCTTTCAAAATCTGCAGGTCATCTCTTTGGACAAGCTGAATGTTGATTCTCACTGAACCGCAGTATTGCCAGGCATCACTACAGCTCTTACGCTGTTTTGTTTTGTTTTGTAAGTGTTATCCACAGTGAATAAAGACACCGGGGGAGTCGAGCGCTCTATGCAAACATTACAAATATTCACCGGGACAAACATAAAAGACATTCCTGCTGCCAATCCAATATCTCAGACACGTCTCATGCCAAGCAGCGTTTTTATCTGCCTCTCATGCACGCAAGAGACTCTGCTGCTTTGTAGAAACCCTTCACATGTCTGCCTCATCCCTTCTCATAACTCAGCTGTTACTTGGCAACATGGTTCCAGTGGCCACATTTAGCCCGGTTGCCATGACAACGGAATTCACAAATATGGAATGGTGGAATGTGCCTTTGTACCAGTTTGTGTGGAAAGATCAGCACTGGCAACCAGAACACACTCACTGCGAGCAAATGGAACAAAATAACAGTAAAATACAAATTCAGTTCAAGGTGGAAGCGATTACGCAAATGTACTGTAACATAATCAACAGATTACAAATCTACTGATGTGTGATGTTTGACACTACCGTTCAAAAGTTTGTTGTCGGTAAGATTATATTATGCTCACCAATGCTGTGTTTATTTGATCAAAAATACAGTAAAAATTGTGAAATATTATGACTATTTAAAGTAACCATTTTCTATGTGAATACATGTTAAAATGTAATTTATTTCTGTGATCAAAGCTGAATTTATCATCATTATTACTCCAGTCTTCTGTGTCACATGATCCTTCAGAAATCATTCTAATATGCTGCTCAAGAAACATTTCTGATTATCAATCTTGAAAACAGTTGTGCAGACAAATATTTTTGTGGAAACCGTGATACATTTTATTTTTCAGGATTATTCAATTAATAGAAAGGTCAAAAGAACAGCATTTATTTATTGTAACATCATAAATGTCTTTACTTTTAGTCAATTTAATGCATACTTGCTGACTTTTTAAAAAGTATTACTTTTTTAAAAAAAGAATCTAGAAGAATTTCTTAAAGAATTTTGAAGAGATGTTTAATGCTTACAGTAAAAATAAGAAGCTGAATTACAGTAAAGAAAGTCTAATGAGACTCAGTGTTGTTGTTATTGTAATTGTTAAATAAAACCATTAAAAATCATTTTTAAACTGAAATAGCTGAAAAAAAATTTCCACAAAAATAAAGTGTGTTAAGTGTTAAAGAGTTAAAGCATCCAAGTGAAAATGTGAAAAAAAGTTAACACTTGATTGATTTTGAACGTTTGAGTTAATAATTGAGTCATTGCATTCCGAAACATGTACATTCATAATGCAATGCAAATAAAAGCATAAGTAATGTTTATTGCAATATAGTAAAAAATAAAATTCAGCATTGCAGTAAAAATTCAGCGAGTCAAGTCACTGTTATTGTTAACTAATATTAAAACTACCAAAAAAAAAAAAAACCCCAAATGTTACATTCTCAGAGTCAGCATTCTCAAAAACACTATAGCTGACATTAGCATAAATGGCCTTGTTTGAATGAAGAAATCTATATAAAACAAACATAATATTTTGATAATTTTATGTAACGGAACAGACATCTGAAGGAAACTATTACAAGCACATTACAATCCGGTTGCAAATGCATTTGTATTTAGGTTTCTGACCTAAAAACAGCTCTAAATAATGTCTATTAGATATAGGTAATTAGCTATAGACTCCCTAACAGCAGCTGCGATAAACACTTCAGCACAAGAGTCAATTTTCCATATAAGACACTTTCACCCTTCCCAACGGATGGCACTGTGTGTTCAAGAGTCGTTCTGCTTACAGCCCACGTCTTTCTGCTTCTACTTCTGCACATCTATTATTCATATCCCAAAGCCTACCTTCACTCAGAGAGTGTCGACCGGCCCAGAATGTCTGTCAGACTCCTCTAATGTAATCATTACAGGCCCCAGAACCCAAGAGAGACCCGAGCTGATTCCCCACCAGAGTGAAGAAATCAAGCATTGCAGCCAGAGTATGTGGAGTATTTGACCAAGATTAACCAGAGCCGGACACTAATGTACTGAACACACGCTGTTATGCCGCCGCCGTTGACTGTCAAAGATCCTCATGAGATCTGAGTTTGCCTGTGTGATCTTACACCTGAGGTTATCAAGTACATCTCACCAAATCTGTCAATAACATGCCTGACTCATAAGCTTATTTAAAAAAAAAAAAAAAAAAAAAAAAAAAAAAAAAAATTACAATCAATCAGATTTTCTCTCCAAATTATTCTAATGTATAGTTCAGTCATGAAACGCTAGATGGTGCAGGCTGACAGGTTGTTAACGTAACTGGTGATATTCAGAGAGTTAAACGACTTGGCACAAGCTGATTGGTTCACGTTGCTTATGCAGCCAATGAGCTTACTGCCTTGCATTTATATGGCTGGCTAGCATTCACTTGAGATTTCTGCAGCGTGCTTTCAGAGTTTCTCTGAAACCCTCCACCTTCCCCAGCTCCACCTGTATGGATCTGCTACGGGTTATTTTATATGCTATTTGTGCAGCAGCAGCATGTCTTAAATACTCACAGCACTGTATCGCCGCACGCATTGGCAGTAGCAAGTTCCCGTACTTGCTTGCAGCAGCAGCAATAATCTACAACTACAGCAATAACCAACAGCAGCAGCAGCGTAGCAGATCTATTCCGCCAAGACCAAATACATTAACATTGTCATATCATCACCATGCTAAAATCTTCTGAGAGTTATCATGATTGAAATGCATATACTGTCCATACGTTAATGTACTGCCTTTAATTAATACCAATTTGGATTTTTTCAAATATATAGCAACTTTTAAAGTAATGTTTTTTTTTTGCAATACAGTAAAAATAAAATGATCCATTACAGCAAAGAAAGTGTAATGAGAATCAGTGTCGTTATTTTAAACTAAAATTTTAAATCATTTTCTTTAATAGAAATAAAACTTGGAAAACTAACTAAAAACTAGAAAATGTCACCTTGGAACCTTAATGAAATTAAATTTAAGCTGAAGTACTAACATTACTGAAGTTAAACAAAAATTTATCTATTTAATATCTATTTTATTATTATTATTCATATTGATTTTTTTCATATATATTAAAATTATTAAAGCTAAACAGAAAATATTTAAAAAGAAAAAAAAAAACTAATAAAAATGACAAATCAAAAATTACAAAAAACTACTAAACTAATTTAAGCTAAAACTTAAATTACTAAAATGTAAATTGAAAAATGAAAATATAAAATAAAAGCTAATTTAAAATATATATTTTTTATAATAGTACATAATACTAAAAATGACTGATCAGAATTAAAAAAAATAATACATTTTAGGAAGAAAATGTGTTTAACTGTCATTAAAAGATGTTCACAAACCCATAATGGATTTTTATTTTTTACTTTAGGGTGAAATATGACCTAGATATGTTCTCCTTAGTTTTAATCAAAAGAAACCTCACAATGAAAGCCAAATCTCAAACCTTATAAGTAATCCAAGGGCCAGAATTAACTTGGATCAGTGCAAAAGCAATAGAATTGCTGTAATAGAATATAATCTACTGTAGATTTGTTAGCAAAGGTTCAACATATAACGCCACAGCCAAGTCAGTATAGGTCAGAAAGTTATTATGCATGCAATGCCAATCAAAAGGCAAAGAACACTGACAAAAATGTTAATTTTAACAAGCTTTTCTGAGTAAATATTACCAGTCAAATCAGTTTCTTTTGCTTTTATTTTTCCATCATTGGTTAATCAGACATATTGTACTAATCAGATGGCCATAAGGTTCATTATTAAGTTAACAGACACAGTAAATGTCCTCATGAGGTTGAATTTTCATGTAACACAATAGAAAACCCCAGCAATTAGGAGCTCAGAAACAACAGATGATGTCATCTGACAGGCCTCATCTCAAAGGAAATGACATCAGCGCTTCCCTTCCCCGGCCTCTACGCCTAACAAGACACGCTGATGGACGAAATCCTTCAGACAAACCGGTTTAAATCGATAGCAATCGAGTTTGCCTCCCTGCAAAGTTCAGCCACTTCCTTCACGAAACTAAAGTTGTCTTCTCTGGTTTAATTTAATTGCTCATAAGAGGACCACAAGGTTTTAAGGCAGGAAGCTGAGGAGTGCATTGCCAGGTCTACTTTTCAGACACGTGTATCCTGTTACAACAGCGAGAGCGGATTTCCAAACAGGCCTGTTTTAACCGAATTTGTGCAGGTCATTTTCTGTACATCAGATTAGTGCAAATCTGTTACTCAAAGCCATATTGGTATCCTTCCTCTATATAATGGCCTACTTAGGGGAATATCCATGCAATAATTGAGATGTTGTTGATAATTCCATGCATTTAGATTTCACAGATGGGCTGAATGAATTCAGAACAGAAATACTGGCTGAGCAGGTGAATTTGTTGCAAAGATAATGCATTTCATTTTAGAAAAAAAGTCTGAATATGAAATAATGGTGCACTGTAAATGGCTCTGTCCCAAAATATACCATGTAGGAATTTTATCCCTCGTAATGCATTCAGGGCCATTTTTGACCTGGAAGAGACATAAAACTTTCGAAAAACTGACTAGATTTCAGTAGGTGAATGAAACTTTGTAAGTGTAGTTGCAAGTCTAAACCCTCAAAATACACTTTTTTCCCAGATCTTTTTCCAATTATTTTTTAACCATTTATATCTCGGGTCATTTTGGACCCGGGTATGTATGGAGTACAATTAGGCATCAAAAATACTTCTGTTAAACTATGCAAAGTTAAACTACTAGGGTGAGTAAATGATGACAATTTAAAATTTTTGAGTGAACTCTCTCTTTAAGTCTCTATTTGTATGACACACAGAGTTGTTGCCTACGCAGAACGTTCCATATCGGTCACTTACGAGAATGCCGCCTTAGAAGGGAGCTGCTAATGTAAACAGTAGCTCAAAGTTTAGGAACAGAGCCACTGTAAATACTATAAAACATTTTATGGACACATTCATCTTTAGGAAGTCAAACTTCGCTTTCTTTACCAACATAAGTCTCACTTCTGAAAAATTCTCAAACAAGATTAAGATTGTCAGTTTCATATGAAACGATGTTAAAAACGGAAGAATGAATGAAAAAGAAGCAAAGATGAGGTTGGATTTGCAGAAGTAAAGCCTTTAGAAAACTATATTTGTTGGTGTTTCTGCAGGTGAAACTAACTCTGAGTACATCATGTTCATGTTCCAGATAAAAAATTTGAGATTTAGAGAGTCAAAAAAAACAAAGACCAGAGCTGCACATTTGAAGTCAAAATGTCTGTGCTGAAAACAACTTTATGACCTCGAAGACAAAATCAGCCCTCCAACTCCAACTGATTTTATGTGCTTGGTTATTTTTGCATGTCTTGGACCACAAAGAAAGATAAGCTGTTTGGAAAGTTGCCTGCTGTCCCTCGGCCTAAAGAGAAATATATATCAAAGGTTTACTGATGTATAAAAAACCTCTGGGTAAAATGTTTTTCTTGGTTGTTTTAATATGTTTCTGCAACACAACTGAAACACATGGTAAACTGGTCTTGTAATGCAATGATTTGAGAATCTGTTTCAGACAATATTGCGAGTAAATGATAAAATATACTAGAAATGACTAAACTATTGCAGTAAATATTGCATCATTAATCTCTGAAGCACTGTTGCAACATGTTTAGGCAAGCCATGCATAGTTAGAGTCAACATGAAATCAACGTTATTTACTTTGTTTTTTTATACATATTCCTGGTTTTAGTGTCAATGATTCATCGATATGTGTTATTGGGTTGTGAACACCATTTCATGTTGACTTCAAAGAAATAGAAAAAAGAAATAGTTCACCCAAAAATGAAAATTTCAACTGTTTCTTGAGTTTCCATCACTTGCTCATCAATGGATCCTCTGCAGTGAATGGGTGCCGTCAGAATGAGAGTCCAAACAGCTGATAAAAACATCACAATAATCCACACCACTCCAGTCCATCAGTTAACATCTTGAGAAGTCAAAAGCTGAAACAAATCCATAATTAAGACGTTTTTAACTTCAGACCGTTGCTTCAGGCCAAAATACGAGTCCATAATCCATAATAATGCTTATTATTGTGATAATATAGGATTATTGTGATGTTTTTAATCAGGTGTTTGGACTCATTCTGATGGCACCCATTCACTGCAGAGGTTCCATTGGTGAGTAAGTGATGCAATACTACATTTCTCCAAGTCTGATGAAGAAACAAACTCATCCTAATCTTGGACGGCCTGAGGGTGAGCACATTTTCAGCAAATTTTCATTTTGAGGAGAACTGTTCCTTCAACATTCATGGCTCTGAATGAAGGACACACAGCTAGAGAAACATCAATGCTGTAATGTGAAGTGGCCACAGCTGTTGAAAGGTCAAACGTACATGAGACATTCTCAGTAACAGTCAGATGCGCTCAAGTGACCTCGAGGTCAAAGTGTGGGCCGCCGCTGCGAGATCCATCCCTTGATCTCTCTGAATAAACCAGATATGCGTGGAGCAAAGCATGCGCTTTCCAAGCAGCTTTGGAAGTGTGTGGGAGATGAACAGATCTGTGCATTTGTCGACAAAAGACGTGGGTTGGCTTTCTCTATACTTATAGGCCATGACCCTTCAGTATGGAATCAATAGTTTAAAATGCATTAAAGATGAAGAAATCCCTTGTGAAACAAAGGGTACACTTTAGCACACTTTTACAAAGAGTGTTTATGTAAATGATATACTTTAAAAATATATTCTTAAGTGCAAACTGAATGTAATGTTCTCTGACACTTTATTGCATGCTATTTGCAATTAAATAAATTTATTATAGGTTAAATTCAAATTAAATGCAATAAGTTAAGAGATGTTTTTGGTGGAATGATTACATGCAATTTCATAATTCTATTGTATCTTGAAATACAGTTAAAGACAAGTGCACTTAAATATACTTGTATTTATTTACACATATTTGTAATACACGTTTGTCAATGAAGAATGAAAATTATTAATGAAATTAAATTTGAAATATATTAATGTTAAATGTAATATTAAATAACACTATAGTAAAAATAAGTTTACGTATGCTTTAGTATGCTATCAAAATAAGTACTTTAAAACCACAACAAAAGATTAAAAAATTAATTGTACTTTTAAAAAGTGTACTTAAGTGTGTTAAGAAAAGTCATGAAAGTCTACTCTCTTTAAGTACACTTAAGTACCCTTGTAATTCATTATATTAACTACAAGTACTGTTTTTACAAATATGTACTTTTAAGATTTGAAACACACTACAAGTGCACATTCAATACAATTAAGCCCCCCCCAAGGTATACACTTTAGCATACTTTTAAAAAATTACTTATTGTGGAAATAATATGCTTTAGTGCAAACTGAATGTTAAGTTCTCAGAAATGTAATTGCATGTTATTGGCAATTGAATGAAAGTGTATTAAAATTATATAATGTGCATTAGTCGAAGTCAAGATTTTTTACTTAAGTACAACTTAAGTAGGTCAAAAAACAGCACTCTTCAAACATTCTTCATACACTTTTCAACTATACATTATGCACACCTTTATATGTAACTTCATAATTGTCTATGGAATGTGGTTAAGTGTATTTGTAATACACATTCGTTGAGATTTAGTTCACTTAAAACATTTACATTAAATGTAATAGCAAACACACTACTGTTTAATATAAATCAAGTACTTTACATGTTAACATTTTGTTAGTCAACACAGCAAAATAAATGTACTTGGTTAAAGCATTTACAAGAATTTTTAAACAACGAGCTAAAAATGTACTTTAAAGAAAAACATTTAATGTGACATTGCAAAGTGCACTTTAAAAAGAAAAAAGAAAAAAAAAGTGTGTTAAAGTAATCTCTTTGAGTACACTGATTTGACCTTTTATTTCATTAACATTATATTATCTGCAAACACTTTTTTACAAATATACTTTAAAAGATATCTAATAAGAATAAGATATGAAGTACACTACAAGTGCACGTTCGATGCAATTAAATGCTTTTTTCCATAAAGATACTTTCCTATTTCTGGCCTCAAACAAAAACATATGAAAGAGCTGTACGCGTAACATCCTAAAAGCTGCACACACAAAAGCACCTAATTCTAAAGGTAAAACACGAGGGCGGCATCCATTTTCAGTTTCAATCTGAACTGCAACAGGCTTTTCATGCAAGACACTTGAGATGGGTTTCAGTGCTTAAAAGGAAGCCATTTTATCCTTCCTTTGGGAACAGCTTTCATGCACTTATGTCTTCAAATGCTGTCTTGGTAAGCAGCTCACTAGATTTCGGGCTCAGTGCATTCTGCCATCTTGAATCAGAGATCAAATGCACAACACACAATCACAAAATGTGTCCATTTTTCAAAATAATTGTATAACGGGTTAACGTGTATGTGTGCATCGATCAGCAGCCCAACAGTGAGCAGCGAACGCTGAGCGGGATTGGATGCTCTCCACACAGCGCCACATTCATGCGCCAACAGATCATCCATTCATGCGTTCAGCAGTGTTGTGTGTCTCTGATCGCTCGCAATCTGAAACTACACAGCGCTAACGATCACACGCTCTCATCCCGGGCGGGAAGACAGACCTCATTGTTGACGCCAGCTTTATCCTTCTGCTGCTTTGACTCAAACCATGTTCCCAGAATCAAATCCAAAAAGTTTTTGCAGTAGTTATCTTACAGTGGGACGGGCCCATGGAAAAGCTCAAATAAACAAACATTTGGAACAGACACTAACACTACATTTCTACAGTTTTGCAAGAAAATGTGAAAACTGGGTTGTAGGTGGTTGCCATGGTGTTGCTATGATGTTCGCAGCATTTTTTAGCATGTTTCTATGTACTGTAGTTCCTAGGGGTGTTGCCAAGGTATTGCTATGCGGTTGTTAAGGTGTTGTGAGTGATTTTGGCATGTTTCTATGTGGTTTCTAAAGTGTTGTGAATGGTTTCCAGGGTGTTGCTATGTGATTGATAAGGTATTCTGAGCGGTTTCAGCATGTACTATAGTTCCTAGGGTGTTGTGGGTGGTTGCCAAGGTGCTGCCATGCAGTTCTTAAGGTGTTGTGAGGGATTTCAGCATGTTTCTATGTACTGTACCTCCAAAGGTGTTGGAGTGGTTGCCAAGGTGTTGCTATGTGGTTGCTATGGTGTTCTCAGCAGTTTCAGAGTGATTTTAGAATGTTCCATGTACTGTTGTTGCTATGGTGTTGTGGGTGGTTGCCATTGCATTGCTTTGCAGTCACTAAGGTATTCCAAACAGTTTTCACATGTTTCTATGCAGTTTCTAAAGTGTTGTGAGTGGTTGCCAGGGTGTTGCTATGCAATTGTTAAGGTATTCTAAGCAGTTTTAGCATGTTTCTATGTACTATAGTTCCTTGGGTGATGTGGGTGGTTGTCATGGTGTATGTGGTTGCTACAGTGTCCTCAGGTGTTGTGAGGGATTTTAGCATATTTCTATGTACTATAGTTCCTAGGGTGGTTGCCAAGGCATTGCTATGCAGTTGCTAAAGTATTCTGAGGGATATCAGCATTTTTCTATGCACTTTTTAAAGTGTTGTGAGTGGTTGCCAGGGTGTTGCTATGCGGTTTTAGAATGTTCTGTGTACTGTAGTTGCTATGGTGTTCTAGGTGGTTGCTAGGGCATTGCTTTGTGATTGCTAAGGTGTTCTCAGTAGTTTTGCATGTTTCTATGTACTGTAGTTCCTAGAGTGTTGTGTTGGGTTGCCAAGGCATTGTTATGTGGTGGTTAAGGTGTTGTGAAGGACTTAAACATATTTCTATAGTATTGTTAGTGGTTGCCAAGGCATTGCTACATAGTTGCTGAAGTATTCTGAGGGGTTTTATCATGTTTTTGTGCAATTTCTAAAGTGGTTTCCAGTGTCTTGCTGTGTGTTCCGAGAGGTTTCAGCATGTTTCCATAAGCTTCTAGGGTGTTGTGGGTAGTTGCCAAGGTGTTGTTATGTGGTTGCTGTGTTCTGAGTTGTTGGTAGTGTGTTGCTATGTAGTTGCTACTGTTTCCAGGTTGTTTACAGCATGTTACAAAGTGGTTGCTAGGTGGTTACTTATGCTGCCTTCACGTGCTATCGGAAACTTCTTACTTCCCCACTTCTGAAGTTGTAATTACGAGTTTGTCGTGTTCAAGTGCTTTGTTGTGGGAAAGAACAGAAATCATGGTGGACAGCCTATTCATTCTTGCTGGTTTCTTGGGGAAATCTTATTAAAGCCAAAAGGTGATATTTAATCAATATCCAACAGGTTTTGAATAAAATGTAGCATCCCATTCATTGGTGACCATATAAACATTCACAGCGCTATCTACATATTCACCGGCTGACGATTTTTGCTGTGTTCTATACATACAATATGCATTAAATGGTTATTTATATACGTAAATATACAAGACTGTAATGGCAGGAGAAAGCAATGTAGATGTTGTGAGAAAAACTAATACAACTTACAGTACTACTGCTATGTTTCTCTCCTCCACCATATTAAAAAAGTTAATGGCTCGCCCAACTTGGAAACTTGGGTATCAAAATTAGCTCCGAATTTCACAGTTGTAAATACGACTAGGGATGCAGTTCATGTCCAATTTCTGACTAGGAAACTCGTATTCGCGATAACTCCAATAGCATGTGAAGGCAGCACTAATAGCTCAAGTAGCAATGCCAGTTCACAACAAGAACAATAACTATAAAGTCTTAATAACAGTTAAAATACTGAAGTCCACACCACAACCATAACATTAACAACACAAAAAAAGTCTCTTTGGAATCACTTTTAAATTTCTTCCAGTTTACGAATGATAAAAAACATTGCCAATCAAACTCCGATTTTAAAGTGTGCAAGCATTTAAAGTCGTAGATGATATAACTACAGTATGTGCTTATAATAACAGAATGCTAATATATTTATCATTATAGTTATCATTCTTGGTGTGCCTTTGGAGTCCAAGTCACAGTTTTGTTTTTATTAGTTTAACAAGAAACAATATGGGATATAAATCAGCACAAAAATCATAGTAGAACACATGTACTATAGTGATTTGTTCTCGGTCGTCTATTTTGTCTAGCGTGTTGGCTAAACGCTTCATCATGGCCGCCACAGTGCTGCCTTCAGTTCCCCTGATACATTATTTACATGTTCTCCTCACAGCTCGTCTCAGAGAATCAGGGCATGAGGAAACAGGAGCTTAGCTTGGGCCTCCGTTCCCTCGGCTGGGATAAAAATACAGAGCGGCTGGGGCCTTGACAATGGGAAAACGGGGAGTCCCGCCCTCGCCATTAATCCCTCCTGACGCGTCTCCTGAGGGCAAGGATTTGTTACAAGTCAATGCAGCACCTACAGTATGCAAAACAACACGGCCCTTCTCGGGATTTCAAAAGCGGATAGCGCTGCGAGACGGGAAGACAGTTAAAACGAAAACCAGTGTTTATTTAACCTGTTGTTTACCTCTCCTGCTTCGAAATGTCACGACAGAGAGGAAGGGAAAAGAAAAGAAGAGTTTCTCTGGGAGTTCCTGCCAAGATGTGTCAGATAAAACTGACAAGCGCTGACAGAGAACAGAGCTTGAGTTTTATATAATCTCCTTCACTTTGAGGAGGAAGAAAAACATCTACGGCTTTAATGTTTTTGCTCAAGGCCTCGTCCCCGTGTGGAGCAGTCATTTAATCTGCCGCGCTGCCCTTTTAGACACCACTATGTAATGATCTGTCGAGGTGGATGAGCGTCAACAATGCAGCGACTCGAAGGTGGTGAGATGATTTTGAGGAGCCTCTACGGCCCGGTTTAAAGCGGTGAATGGCATTCCTGCAGTGCAAATGCAAGCAGGACACGTCTCGAATGCGTGCGCGTGTTTACCTCAGATAGTCTTTCAACCAATCAGCATGTCATGAAGGTTTCCGAAACACGAGTCTGCATTTACCCTGACCTTCAAAGCATGTGGCACCTAGTTGACCTGAACTGAGTAGCGCTCTTTAAACTGAAGTACACGCTTGTTGCATGGATCAGGGGTTAAAAAAAGGTGTAAAAAAAATAATAAAAAATAAAATAGGGATGAATTAATAAACGGATTAAAATAAATAGTGGATTACAATAAATAAAATATTTAAATATGTAAAAATAAGTTTTAAATAATACATAACAGTACTATAGTAAATAGAAAAATAGTGCGGCATAATAGAAACTAAATATTTCTCAAATAATATTTTACTCATTTATAATAGTCTATGAATTTTTAACAGTAATAAATTATGAAAATATATCGATTTCGGTAAAATATATTGGAATGTGTTTATTTTTTACATTTACTCTATTGCTTTTGCTCCTCTTTTGTAAGTCCCTTTGGATAAAAGTGTCTGCTAATATTATGCTTTTAATAATGCTTTTTGGTGCATCACATCAAGACATCAATAAAAATCACCAAAAGTTGTTGTTTTGCAATATAAACCTGATGCAATATTTGATTTGGAGAAGATCTTAAATGAATAATGAATAAATGACAAACCGAATTTTACTCAGTTTGTCACATTAATGCTGTGTTTCTCTTTTGTAAGTCACTTTGGATAAAAGCGCCTGCTAAAACATGTAAAATGCATAAAATGTAAATGAAGCTATAATGAGGGTATATAAACAAATAATGACAAACTTAAATTTTGGGTGAACTGTTCCTTTAAATGTTTTGAACAAGAATACATAGGAATTCTGCATATTTTCCCTAAAAGTCAGCACAGAAATGGGAAAAAGGCCCGATTTTGTCTAAATCCAGTGCACAAAAGAGTCAAATGTGAGGGGATTTGATCCCTACAATGAGTTGCGGTGTTGGATCAGATGGCACAGCTGTTAGCACTCCAAGCACGTACACCTCTCTTTATTTTTAGGAAGTGCCAAGGATTTTTTCCCCCTCCCCCCTCTGTATTCTGACGCATGACACAGGGCTTAAGACTGCTTTGGTAATTAAAATCCCCCCACCGCTGCCCCTGCAACACGCCACCATTATTATTAGCACGACTGTGTCTTGGTTTACATTTCCTCAGCGTCTGCTGGCATGACAGCGCTCGGCTTTCTCCTCGCTTGCACCATGATCCATTTCAGGCTGCACCCCAACACCCCCCCCCCCCCAACTGGCACGTACACACAGTTGGCAGACTGCATATAGCAATGCGTTTCTGATTGTCTGTGGTAATCTGGTGGCCTGTTTTGAAATGCATGCATTGTGATCAAGAGTATAAGCAATATTTGCACAATGCATGCATGCAAAATGTCAAAAACATAAAATAAAAAAATGCTTTGACCAATTATTCACATGCAGAGAATTAAACTCTTCAATTATTTAATGCATGTTACTGTGATGCAAACACACAAAGCACTTTTATAGTGGAGTTGCCTCACATAAACATAAAATAATGACAGGGTCATTTGTCAGAGATCTCCTTTAATCATGTCAGCCTACAGGTTCTGGTGGTAAACTAGTCAACACCACCAGGACTAGAGAGCCAGGGAGGTTATCCAAGGGGCTGGAGCAACAGTGCCCCCTGTTGAATCTATGACAGACTTACATTAACACAGGTTTACAGGATTATAGTCCGTACAACACCAGCTGTTTTTCTTTGCTCTAATGTCATACACTCACACCCCAATCTGTCTTATCTAGTTACTTAACATCAAAGTATGGTAAAGCTAGGTTTACCACAAGTCGTATTTTACTCATAAATTGAAAACCCCCATAGTAAAACTCCATATATAGGCAAATTTGTCTTCCAGGTTCTGACGTAATAGTACATGCACCACTTTATTACCAAAAGCAACTACAACAGCAAACGCTTGGCTTCTGCATTTTAACAATGCTGACACTGCATTATGTTCCAGTGCCAGTAGCTTTGAACAATAACAAAGCTTTCTCCATTGCCCACAGTATAATTCACACACAACACCACAAATCAGCTTCACTCCCTCTAATTGACTTGCTGAGATTAAGACATGCTTATTAAAACTTAATTAAACCATTAAAATGGAATCAATAAAAAAAAATAAATAAATATAATTCACAGGGCTACAAATGTCATTTTTTGTAATGAAACTTTTAATTATAAATGAGGATAAATGACGATTTTCATTTAGGATCTCTATGCCTTTAAAGCCCAAATCAAATCTCAGCAGCTTCCCTCTTAACACGCTTTTCCCATCTTATAACAGTAAGGGAGGGAGCAGCTTTGGTATGAGTGCATGAGTTCATGGAAAACACACCGTCTGTCATTATGTTTTTATTCGACGGTTCTTGGCTCCAGTTGCGTTTTCATATTTTATTTTCTCTTTTAGAGAAGTATTTTCCAGTTCCTGTCTCTTGGCAGCACCGAGCGCCAGACTACACCTTCCAAACACAGTAAAAAAAAAAAAAAAAGGAAAAGAAAGAAACCAGCTGCAGGCTTGGATAAAAATAATTAGGCCTGTATTTGTCTTCCAGCAGGGAAGCTTCCAAAGCGACCAAACCCTTTCCTGTGCCGCGGTCATTTGAAGCTCTCCGATGCTTTACTGCTGTGTGAATGAAGCTTTAAGCAGCTGAACATATTCCTCCAAAACAAAACTAATTAAGGCTAGAGTAAAAAACAGATAAAATTTCACAACTCCTATTTTCTCAGGCCAAACAGACCCTCCCAAACTCCTCTGGAGCTGGACTGAGCCTCATGTAATCAGGACTTGAGGCATAAAGTCTGGCACACATTACACTTTATACTGGCCAAGAAATGCCCATTTAAACAGAAAAAGATCAGACTGACATTAATAACTATTCTGTTATGAGTATCACCCTATGACATCTTTACAGTGTTTACGTCATTGTAAACTTACAGTACCAAAGAGACCATCGACCTTTCAAAGACAAACTTGGACACAAAACCCACCAACAAAAACATGACATCACTGTTTAAACGTCACTTTATAAGCAACTGCCACAAAACCACATTCACCAGCTTCACAATTAGCCTACAACAACTTGACTGGCTGACGAATCCATCAATCTGAAATTAGATTCTAGTCGTGTTCCAGAATTAAAAATCCCATTCATTTTCTCCATTGGGCAACTTATAAACCTTTAATGACAGACCTACTGTGAGCTACGAGGTTGTTAATCAATTAAAAATGTATTTCAACTAGTTTTTATAATTGTGTTCAACAGCAGTACTCCTGGTTAAAAGCTACATTTCCCATAATTCTGCAGAGCGATCTCCCCCAGTCAGAATATTTTCACATTTAAAATTTGTAATGTTGTAATTGACCCTTCGCAAAGACCTGTCCCCTTAGTTACTGTTGCTATGTCCGACAAGCCATGCCGCGTTCTCACACAGTAGAAAATACATTGCTGATTAAAGAGGACACTGACAACGCGCCCGACAGACAAGACAGAGCAGGTTACTTTAGGTATGAAACAAAGTGTCAGCATTCAAAGTTTGTCATTTTTTAAACAAACTCAAACAATAAATACCGATTTGTGGCTCTTTAATGTGTCATGACAGATAGCGCCTCATTTTAAGCAGCACGTGAACCGATCGTCTTTTCATATTTACTACTATTTATAGCACAGAATAAACATGAATGAACATCAGAAGGTATGTTGTTTTAGCAGCGGAAAGACGTCAATACACAGTAGATTAACGTTAGTGAACCTCAACTTGAACTTTCCACACTCCTGTCTGGGATGTTTCTCAGACAAAATGGCGGATTTAGCATTATGATTGGTCAGATCACCAGTCAATCAAACTCCAGGCGAAAGGTTAATTTACCTCAGACTCTTTTTTTTTTAAAATCCCTGTGGGAAAAATTAATGGGAAAATACTTCTAGATTCCAACTCACTTTTCATTTGTAAACATCCAGTAAAATTCTGATTTTATAAACTTTTCAACATTGTACACATACAATGTATACAGTGCAAATGACAGAATCAGGAGCAAAAATACATAGCAACATGAAGCAAATAAAGATAAGAGTTCACCATGGTTATACCACACTACAATTCAACAACAAGGCAACACTCAAAAACACAAAACTACCCAAGGATGGAACTGGAAAACGGCTTCAATATAACTCTATGAAATTCAATTAATTTTTAGAAGATTATGTAAATCCGTTCAGAAATATGCAAAACAGGTATCACCTGTGATCTCAGTCAACTCAGTTTCTATAAAATCTGGAGTTTTTGTGTTTTGCCTTTTGTAGGGTAGAATAAAACAAAAGCATAGCGGGGAAAACTCTCAAACACATTTTTAAAATACATTTCATAGACAAACTGAAATATGCAGTTTGATGCCACTAACCTGATATACTTCGGCAAGTCCAGTGATTATATCCTCATAATAAGCGCTAACTGTATCATTGCATCCGGTTTATTTCGTTGCTTGATCATTGGTAGGCTATTATTGATATTACTAACATACGCAGAACAATTAATTTGCTATTTACGCAAACTACTTCCGCTTGTGGCTCGGGCGTTTCCGGTTATCAGCGTGCAACGCGCCTACGTGTTTTTTTAAGTTCCACTACGCTGACTTTCGTAAACATGCGCTACAGACGCGTCTGTGTTGCCAAAGTCCCAGGTTTTTCCGCGGAATTGTGATACTTTGACACTGTGTAGCAGTTGGGCTGGTTTTGTTTCGCAGATCTGGCAACCCTGCGTTCGACCGAAATGTATAATACATATAGCGAAATTATCAACACTGAAACAATATAGTGACTAAAACACACATTTAATAGAAATAAAGTGAGGAGTTGGTTATGTTTGAGGCTGATCTGTGATGAAATGATTTGAGAGTTTAGCAGTCAATTGGTGGAAAATAGTTTTTATTTGATGAAAACTATTTAAAAATAAAAAAAAAGCATATAACAAAACTACCAATGGTTAAATAAAAAATAAAATCATATATTAGGTGGAAAACTTAACCTTAAAAAAATACAAACTGAAAAATACATATAGCAAAATTACTAAAACTTAAAATGAAAAAAACTGAAAAGACAAAAATAAAATCTAATTCAAAATATTAATATATACTATAATAACACTGTACCCTGAGCATAAGTTGTGAATGTAATTAAACAATCATGAGCATTCAGACCTGTGTTCATGTGTTCCTTTCCAAAATGTTTGAGGCTGAGAATAAAATGAGGTGTCAGTGTGGTGACAAATCATTTTATATTTGACACTGAATGAGTTTGATAAATGCTTCACTAAAATGGTCTGTAGGTTTCCTGCATTATGCAGCACAGCAGAGCCGAATCCACTGCCGTCTCCACTTATAAATCTGTCCACATCATTATTCCTGGAAAATCTGAGCGCAGTTGGACAGAGAGGGCAGAAGGTGGATTTGTTTCTGCCGGCTTCTCCAGCGAACACTTCAATTATCCACCAGTGCCAGATAAAGATGGTTTCCAATCCAAAACACATACAGTAGATCAGCCAATCAGAACGTCCTGACCTCCTCCTCAAGTCAGATTTACACTGGGAATTATCATGTCCAAACATTTGTGCTTACAGAAACCACAGAGAAACAGGAAAAGAGCTTTATTAGTTTAACAATAACCCAGTTTACAGTGAGAAAAAAAACATTTTATCATGTTCCTATAATTATGATTTACTAAATAATTGATTGCATTTTTAAGTTAAAATCTCAATTTTCGGCTTTGCAAGTTTGCGTGACATTATTAACTAATCGCTGTAATGTATTAAACTATTTATGAATAACAAAACTTGAAAATGAAAATAATTATTTTTTGTTAAATGAAATAAAATCTAAATATTAGATGAAAATTTAAACAAATTATTAAAAGTTGCCTTGGCAAAACTAACTTGAAATAAGTTTTAATTGAAGTACTAAAAATGCAAAGACTAAAATAAAATCTAAATATAAACATTTAAAATAAGACCCAAAAAAAAAAAAAAAACATAAAATGAAAACAATAAATGTATTTTTAATTTGAAAGAAAACTATTAAAAACCTGCACTTTTTAAAGTTTTAACTTAAATTAAAATGAAAAAAAAGGAAAAGTTTTGTTAACGGAAATAAAGCTGCAATAAAAGAAAATAAAAATATTAGATGGAAATTTAAATGAAAATTAGAAATGTTTCCTTGACAACTAATTGAAAATAAGTGCGTTTTAATATTTGTGCCTCTTGGTAAAACAACAATCATATGTGACCCTGGAGCACAAATCCAGTCTTAAGTCGCTGGGGTATATTTGTAGCAATAACCAAAAAAAACATTGTATGGGTCAAAATTATCCATTTTACTTTTATGCCAAAAATCATTAGGATATTAAGTAAAGATATCTGAATGGTCTGAA
>JAFVLL020029347.1:0-11368 GCA_021397915.2 Tor tambroides | reverse complement strand
TTTCCTGTAAGGGGTAGGTTTAGGTGTAGGGTTGGTGTAGGACGATAGAAAATACGGTCTGTACAGCAGAACAACATTATACCTATGAGAGTCCCCACAAGGATAGCAGAACAAGTGTGTGTGTGTGTGTGTGTGTGTGTGTGTGTGTGTGTGTGTGTCTGTGTGTGCGCGTGTACACTGCTCCAGTGTACATCCGCTCCAGCCTGAAATGACCCTGTTAAATGACTGTGGCGGTTTGCGCTGCAGCTCCATCAGATTTATGAGCAAGTGTGTAATGGGGAACACAGAGTCCAGGTGCGACCGAAGCTTCAATCTCACAGACTAACCCCTAACAATAATAAAACTATCCAATACACCCACACTCACACAGCCACATACATTCAAACTGAATACAGCATCCAGTGTTCTTCTACTGCACACCAGCAGCGATATGAGGAGTGACGTGACCCAGCGGGCATATCTAAACCGATGGTGTGCTGCAAAATATCACACTGAAACACAAAGAAGCAACCTAAAACGCTGATCAGAAAACATGCTCACTGTACGTGTGAGATGAGTATGTGAGCACATGTAATGATCTGCATCTATCAAAGCAAAGCAGAACCTCTGGCTCATTTATTACTCTCACGTCTCCTCCTCTGTACTCCTCTGACACACACTCGCTCTGTCTTCCCAATATCACTTTGTCAGCCTCAGACATCCGCCATAAATCTCTGCCATCAGACTCCTCAACCGAAAATCAATGGCTAATTCAGAAGCATCGTTTGCAGGTTCAGTGCTAATGGCCTTCAGGATTCTACCAGAGGAAATGGATGAAGAAATACACCCATTTGCCACCATTAGGATACTAGTAAACACTAAGCTAATAGGTTAATGCCAGCAGTGTTAAACGAGATGGTACCGATCAATGCAGGAGCCAGGACCGCGATTTACAGTCCGCTCCAAATGCTCCCTCACACGCTACCCGTAAATCCTACCACCCGTTAGCGTCTAATTAGAAGCCAGCCGATGACGGATGGGGAAACAAGCGGTCAGGGCAGAGATGAAGCTGTCATATTTTTTCAACACTCGAGTCTGTGTGAGAAATTATGAAACAATCGTGCGGAGTGCTTACGCTGCGATTCCACAGGTCACAATGACAAATGAGCCTTCATCCGCAAGCAGAGCGTGAGCGTGTCCTCCAGACACACATCAGACAGAGAGATGCAACCGTATGAAGATTTCTTATCACGATTATAGTGACCAGAATTATCACGATTATCAGCATTATCACGGTATTGTTAAAATGTGCTGGAAATGTTCAAAAAGTACTGACACATGAAGCATTTCACCAAGTTTTATATTTAAAATCAACAAACAACAAATAAAATGACTTTTTGTTTGCATAAACACTAAAACAATAACATTACCAATGATGTCCGGATTTTAAATGACAACATGACTGACAACAGTTTATCTAATAACATGTACGAAATGTTCAAATAAACACTGTAAAAAATGACTGTGAATTTAACGGTAAAATACTTTAAATATGCTACAGTAAAAACCTGCTGGTTAATGGTTAACAGTGAATTACCCTACTATACACGATAAAAAACTGCATTGGACATTACATGTAATTCTACGGTAGTATACCATTTTTGGAAGTGGAAAACGAACGTATAATTTACAGTGAGTAACCATAATTTGACATTCCCAGTATTCCCTGCGTTACATTTCAAATTTGATGTTTTTTGTTGAAATAACTGTTTCTTCTTAGTTCTTTCTTATCAGTTTTGTACATTAGGGATATATGTTACATCTAATGTTGTTAAATTAATGTTTATTGCATTATTTCATGTGTGTTACCATGATGATGTTTAGTGTTTGTGTGAATGACACTGTGCACCTTCTATATATATATATATATATATATATATGTTATTATTTAAAAGCTGCTTGTGATTGGCTTTGGTTCATCATGTGACTCTCTCATCACCACCTGCGTTTGGTGGTTATCAGTTCATTACAAAGGTACAAAACAAATGTCAGTACTTCAATAGGTTGGTATATTAACATTATATCATTTTATGAAATTATGGTATTTAACTGTAAATGTAAGTTAAAACTGTAAAACCTACAATGTTGCTACCATATTTTTTACGGTAACATTCTGGCAACAACAGCTGCCTTTTTTTACTGTACATTTTACTTTTTTTTTTTTTTTTTTACTGTGAAGCTTTGTAAAATTTTCATAAAATGATAAATCTCTTCAGCCTTTAAATAAAGAAAAGAATTGTCAAAATGATAACTGATTAATAAATGATTATATGTATTGTATCCGCTCCATAAATAATTCTAGATAGCTTATCTGAATTGTTTAAATATGTAGAATTCACATAAGCTTGTTTTTCATCAGCCGGTCATGAATTACAGCAGGGCATGTAAATCCGGTCTGTGTTTAGTCCAGACAGAAACTGCACACAGACTGAATGTGAACAGAGTCTCTGTAGATCCAGTCTCTGACAGCAGGTGGCGCTGATGGAGCAGCAGAATTACAGCTGTTTACCGTAAAGAACACTACTTTATTAGCTATTACATGGAGCGAAGATGAAAACAAAATGCCTTCGAATCTTTTCTGAAGACAGTCAGAATCTTCAGAGGTACATTCATATAATTAACTCATTCATATATTCATTTGTATAATTCCCTCAGCACTCGTTTAAAACCTCGCAGCTTTCTGCCATGTTTTCACTCAAAACCAAACTACTCTGTGCTCTGCTGTTACTGAAAACTCTGCTTTATGGATAGTATTATTTATACTGAGTTGTTTAAATCATGGTAATCTAATGTGGTTTTAATGATAATTAAAATATGAAATGGTAATACTACTCATGGGAAATTTTATCATGATTTATCAGCAAACCGGTAATCGTTACATCCCTAATCAGACATCACCTCACACTGGTTTGTCTTCATTTTTAAGGTCTTATATTTTGACGTTCATTTAAGTATAAAAACGGTGAGAAAATTCCACAGATACACATCTAGAGGCCAGAAAATTACAGAGACAATCATGGTGGCAAGTTCTAAGTTTAAAGAGTTACGATTTCTGGTTTCTATAAAAGCCACAAGCTACTTATTTATTTATATACAGCAGATGTGGATTTTAATAATTGTGAATAAAGTGTAATGTAATATTTCACATTTCCAAAAACATTGAAACTGAAGCTCCAATAATAGCACATAACAGTGGTGTTTTTGTCGGGTCAGTGTGTCGACAAGCTCAGCCAACACTAGATTTATAATCATGTCACACTACGTTTTCTAAAACTAAATGCATTGCTCAGTTTGTCCAGTGGCAGCAGTGATGAAAAGAGCAATTTATGGTGCTGTAACTTTTCAAAATTACTTAATAGAGGTGTGAATCTTCTGGTAGAAAGTGCAATTATTTAGATTTATAGATTTTCGTTTCAGGAAAAATTTTCACAAAATTTTGAAAGATCCGATCTGATCTGATCCGTTTCACAGTGAGATTCAATTAGATTCAGTTATGATAAATGATTCAATTCTGTATTTTTAAGTGCATTCATAGGATTATGTAAATGTTTCTCCTAACGTGTCTTAAAAATATATATACTTAAGATTGTTCATTGCAAGCAATTTGAAAGCAAACACATACTTGTACATACAGACTATATGGAATATAACAAAGAGTGCAGTGTGCCAATAATACTGTATATTTTAGACCTGAGCAAACTGGAAATAACATTTTTTTTTAATTTCCCTATTATTTGCAGGTTATAAGAATTATCTTTATCAAAATAACACAAGTTCATTCATCAAAGAAATAAATGAACCAGAAAGGTTCAAGTTGAATGGTGATGTAATGACCATTGGTTTTTGAAATGCAAGATTAAAGAGATACAGTTCACATTTTTAATGCAGTTAATTTGTTAATAAACATTCTTAAAGGAAGTCACTGGAACGTCAGATGTTATTCGAGTTCAGTTCACGTTCTCATATATCACAGAGGTACAAAGACATATGACAACTTTTTTTGCCTCAAAGTTTTTGTGACTGTTTTTATTCGCTGATTGTTTCCTGCTTGCTATCTAGTTCTTGTGTTTAAATGGTTCTTCTGTATTGCCAAGTATTTGCCGTTTAACACCACAACAAACCAACGGCTTTAGTTTTCCTTTATCTACATATATACTCAATTTCTCTGAACTAAACAGACATTTGTAATTCTTCCAAGAATACATCTTGATGCATATTGTAAAAAAAAAAAAAAAAAGGTTTTTTTTTTTTTTTCTCATAACAATCTGTTTGTCAGTACAGCTCTACATTTTCACGGCTCTTCTAATGAGAAGCACAATTGAATAAATCACAGTGTTTCGTGATTGAACTGCTACGTGACAATCACAGCGCAGAAATAAAGCTCTTCACAGAGACTGACACCATCTGCTCCACACACTTCAGTCTGCGCTGGACGAACTCAGTCTGGAGTCGGATGTAGGACAGACACAGCTTTTGCACCACATAAGAACCCAGAATTCATCATCGGCGGCGGAGGAGAAACCTTCAGATTGAGTGACGTGAAGGTTGAGCCGTGACCTGTTTACTGCGGAGTGATGCAGTGCACTAACCTTTCACACACATCTATTATTTACACACTCAGCCCTGAACACACACACACACACACACACACACACGATAGCATGATGTCTGACACTGGACTACACTGAAGATCTCCTTAACAAATTATGGTTTTAACTGTTTGATACAAGACCTCTGAGACTGAACCGGCCAAAATCACCATTTTTCAGACATTGGATGCATTAAAAACTAGGCACTTTTCATGCTATTGTCATTTCAGGTTTGCACCGCTGTGAAAAGCTCCTTTATGTGATGTTTGAGTTGTGCGTTGTGAGTTGATTACTGTGCATTTGATATGTTTGGCTTAGCAAACTTCACAGATGTGTTTCCCCTATAAATAATAACAGTAGACTCATGATATAAACTCCATTACGAGCATCAGCAGAAGCGTATCGGCTGTAAAAGACTGAAAGCATGACGTGTGCAGAGACATGAGCCATTATCATTACAGCTCATCAATAGACTAATGGAGGGTGTGTTTGTTCAAGGCCTTCTAACACTTTCTTCCATTAGTGATCCTGTATTGAAAGCAAGAAAGGATTTTCTTTATTGCTTATCGAATTGTACATTACATCCTCCTCTGATTTATTTGTGTGTGCATGAGTGGGATTCACCAGTTCACTGTAATGTGATCTTATCACAATATTTGGTTTAGGATTTGATGCATGTTGCAATTTTTGTGTGTGTCTTGCAATATAGCAAGTATTCCAATAACTCTGATTTAATCATCCCTTTTTTTTTTGACCTGAAAATGAAAATTATAAGTTTCGGAGATGTATGTCCATCCTAAAACCTGTCACGTGTTGATATTATATAAAATATAGTAATCATAAAAGATAGACATGAATTAAAAAAATTAGTACAAAAACATGATATATACATAAGTGAAATATATGGGAATATCACTCTTGATATAGGGCAATATATGTCATATATTACATTTCCATATGTTTATCTGCTTTTTTGTTTTTTGAGTCTTTCATTTGTCCACATTCATAGGTAGAGACTCCAAACCTGAAATGAGTGTCAGACCAAAGGCACATTCAGTATGTGCAGTGTAACATATCTGCTGCTGTTACTGTCACACATCTGCTCTCAAACGTGAGTTATCTATATTTAAAAACACTGCACTGCAAAAACATGCCAAGTCTTTGGTAGGCAAAATAAAAAATTAATCAATACATATCAGCTATTTCTGCAGTAAAATCCTGCATAATTCCCCTGAAATGAGTAAGGTGACTCAAGACAACCTGCTGAATTATTGAAAATGAATGCACGGCAGGGCAGAGGTGGTGATGTGGCCCGGCACCGAGCAGAATCATTTTCACTTCATTAATTCAGCCGTCCAGACACAATTATTCCACTCACACCACGCTTAACAAATATAAATGTGTTTATCTCAAGAAAAGTTTCAAGTTTTTGCCCTTATAAAGCTCTTGTGTGCAAAACTATTTTCTTACATCACCAACTGAGTATCATAGAAACAACCCAAGCCACTGTTGCTAGTCTAAAACCAATGTGGAACTGAAAACACATGGAAATACTCCTTAACTGTGCATCAAGCAATTAGAACCAAGAATGTAAGAATGCAGTTATATAATACAGAATGTAATTTGCATAACTTAGAATCACTGACCAGTTCTTCACAAATAAACCAGATGAACATGCTAATGCAAAACTTAAACTAGTAAGACTAGAGCACATGGAGAAGTGTAATAACAAAATCAGCAAATATATAACAGCTCAAACTAAGCGATTCATTCCTCATCCTCACTTTAAAGAGTCAATAATGCGATTAAAAATACCATGTTACAATACAATAATACAATACAATATTTATTTACAAAGTACATTTAAAAACTACCAAGGCTGACTAAAGTCCTATATAAAAATAAAACTACAAGAAATAAAAATCAATGAATGAAAGAATTAATTAATAAATAAACAAACAAACAAATAAATAAATGAGAGAGAAAAAAAAACAACAACAGTATAGTACAATAGTAAAACAATGATCAAACCAGTGGTCAAGGAACACTAAAGCAATAAGTATGTCTTGAAAATGGATATTGAGGGAGCTAATCTGATATGGAGAGTTAGACTGTTCCAGAGTTTCAGACAGGAAGTATCTGAGTATCGTCAACGTATAAGTGAAAATATATAGTTATTAAACATGGACACTAGAGGGAGCATATATAAAGGAAAACTACACCGGCCCGAGGATTGAGCCCTGTGGGACTCCACAGTTAATACTAGAGGAGGAGTAAAGACCAATATGAACAGCGAATGTTAGTCAGAAAAGAAAAGAATCATACTGTGCCACAAAGACCCACTTATATCTCCAAACGGGTCAACGAGACCTCATGGTTGAGCGAATCGAATGCAGCCCTCAGATCTAGTAAAACTAAAACCATGGATTTCCCAGAGTCGGTTAAAAGAGCAGATTCAGTACTGTAAAGCTTTAAAACCAGACTGAAATATTTCATGAAGATAATTAACAGTTAAATACGATTTTAACTGAATTGGTGCAATAGGATTCTTGAAATAATTATAAAAATAAAATAAAAATAAAGAGATTTGAAATAGGACGAAAAATAGAAAGAGGGAAAGAGGCAAGGCTTTGTTTTAAGATATGGTGTCACAGCATGTTTAAGGCAGTTA
Source organism: Tor tambroides (assembly GCA_021397915.2). Taxonomy (NCBI): domain Eukaryota; kingdom Metazoa; phylum Chordata; class Actinopteri; order Cypriniformes; family Cyprinidae; genus Tor; species Tor tambroides. The sequence goes on along the minus strand of JAFVLL020029347.1, from coordinate 4,069 downwards.
GGGAAGGAGACAGTAGATAATAATTTGTTCATGGCCAATAACAGACCAAAACTGACCGTTTCAATAATTTGTTGTGCTAAAATATTGATATAATACCACTGAAAGAGCAGAACTCGACTCTCAAGGGCTCGTAGGCCAATGAAATTCATCTTGTAAACCTTGAAAACCAGCATTTGCTCAGAGATTTGCGGTAGGCCGTTGTCAACTGTGAACACTTCACTGCACTCTCAAGAGGCAAACACAACAAGACAATCACCTCTTCATTAATCAATCAGCAAACGTCACCTAATTAAGCAGTAATTACACAGCTGGGCATGAGACCAGCAGACGAGTGTCAGCGTAACAGAGATGCTCCTACCTCAGCGGCGCGGCGCTTGAGCGGGTCCATCTCGTCCTGATGTGAGAAAGCAGAATCCAGGCCAGGCTCTGTGGATTCTGCGACATGAGGGACACAAGACCATGTTTTTAAAGGTGTTAGATATGTTGATATAACATGTAAGGTACATATGAATGACATTTCAAACTGCTCACAAACCTAATTTCAACGATTCTTCAGTTAGAGACTTTCATCAACCTGAAATTTTAACAAATGAAGCTTCTTCAAACTGTTTTATGTGTTAAAACATTTAGAGATAATGATAATTTAAAGATAATGGCTTCAAGTAGATGTTTGGTATAGTGTGAGATGACAATGACACTGCTCAAAAAAGAGAAAAAAGTCTTTGACTTACACTAATACAACAATTTAAGTAGCTGTCAACCTTGCATTTAGGAAAATAAAAATAAATGAAGTATTTATGAATCTAATCTACTTAATGTCATAATCAAATAGAAACATGTCTGGAAAACTCAATTGTTCTTTAAAATCCTTGGCTTGATGGTAATGGCAGCATTAATGGTGACAACTATGTTATAAAAACTGTAAATCGTACGCCTAAAAACAAGATTGAGTAGTAATGTGTAAAAAAGTCCTAAGCAGAATTTACCTAGTTTAAAAATGTTTTGTACAGTTATTATAAAGGAGAAGTTAAAAGGTTTGGATGGATGACAACAAGCCACAAAACTGAGAAATAGTTGCATTTAAAAAATAATAGCTGAAAAGTAAATGAAGAAACAAATGTTTAAAGATGCTATAATTTAGAATAATAGTTAAAAACTAAAATTTTACAAATGTCCTGACCTAGCTGAAGAGTAATTTAGAAGCTACACTAAGAAATAATTGCCTGTAATTTAGAGAACTAATTTAGAGTTATTTTCAGATAGTTTAACACACAGCTTTGAGAGCAGTGTGTTTGTTTTAGCTTCACATTCACACTTGTCAGTAAACTCTTACTCACATTAATAGCACAGATGGTGCATTAACTCTAATATACTGTACACAGTAATAGTGACACTTGCCTTTGCAAACATCCCCCACTGACAACACGTAACACCTCACAATATCAATAAGACTGTGCATTTCTCATCATTAGTTGCATCATTACGACACTAGCATGTTTAAAGTTCTCTCACTCACTGTTTTGTTCTCCAGCGGCGGTTTCTGCTCGCGATGTCGAGGACAGCCTCCGTCTCTCTGCTGATGGCCGTTTCTATGACAACAGACGGCAGGAGACACCAGAACTGAACACGGTGTGGCTGATCATTTAGGAAAAGACTCAGATCTAGAGGGAAAACCAAAGAGTGCTGACTGCCAAATGAGTTCAGGAACACGATGTGAAATGACTTCAGTTTGATGAGATAATCTGCCATGTTTGCGAATGCAGGGAATAAAACATCTTCTTGGTTGATCTTTCCCTTTACATTTTGCAGTTACATGCTGGGATTTTGTAATATAAAATCATGTGTATATAAGTATAAACATGTGATTCTCTTCACCCTTCCAGCTTTGGTTTCTGGAGGCTCCTTGAAATCAGAGACGATGAGACACGTCCTTCTGCCTGAAAAACAAAATCATTCAACAGACTTTAATTTAAGGTCCAATTCTCACTAATATCTTTGACTTTTGCCTCAGTAAACTCCAAATTTGGTGCTTATTAATAGTAAGGTAGTTGTTCGGTTTAGGTATGGGGTGGATTAAGGGATCTAGAATATGCTCATGCAGAATAAGGCATTAATATGTGCTTCATAAGTACTAATAAAAGCCAATACGCTAGTAATATGCATGCCAATATGCAACTAGTTAGTAGTGAGAATTAGTCATGAAAATAAAGCGTTAAATTTCTTTTTATCCACTCATTTCATTCCTCCCATGAGCATTTCAGTATGTTCCAGTGCGCATGGACTAAATGAAAAGGCCGACGGTGTCAGACGGAGGTGAGGATATTATAGTATCTGACACAACAACATCTCTGTGTCAGCATCAGATGAAAACACACACCTCATGGGTTGAGCTCATATAGTTTCAGAGGGTTTGTGGTGTAATGCAGTGCTGAACTAGCGGTCAGGTAATAACCTGGAGCACATTGAGGTGATATTTTCATCTGTCTGTCTCTGAGGAGCTTTCAGACTGAACATCAACCTCAAGATATCGATTGAACAATAAACACTCCTTTAGAAGACGATAACACAAACCTGCACTGCGAGAACACCCACAGAAACCAACTATTAAAGGAACAGTTCACCCAAAAATTAACATTTGAGTTTGTTTCTTCATCAGATCTGGAGAAATGTGTCTCAGCAATGGATGCTCTGCAGTGAATGGGTGCCGTCAGAATGAGAGTCCAAACAGCCAAAACAGACAAAAGCTGAAGCAAATCCATCATTAAGAAGGTTTTTTTTTTTTTTTTACCTTTATCGGCTCTACACAGCCTTATCAGAGAACAGCTGCTTTTATTTGTGAAAGCAAGTTATTATCAGTGACCCGATACAGGAGAAACAGTGAATGAGGCAAAAGAGCTTTATCTGCAGGCACCGTCATTAATTGGAAAATTGGAAATCAATTTACTCCAACAACACTTGCAGCAGAAATTCTTCAAGTCTACATTCACAAACATCTACAGCAGAGAGAAAAACTGATACAGCTCGATCTGAAGAAAACCCGAGAGCTGCTGGCTCTGAAAAACTCAACAGATAAGAGTAAAGCTGAATTTTTAAAGTTAAAATAATTTGTCCTGTCCTATTGTAATATGCGATTTAAAATATACTGTACATACTAGGCATAAACTATCTATAATTAACATACATACTCTGTATGTATGAACTACACGCGATGTGGGGAATCATTCTTGTCTGCAGTGCAAGATGCACTGAAGTAAAAGCGATGCTTGACTTAGTAAACTCCACTGTCATGCACACAGAATGGCAAATGCATTGACTGCTATTCAGAACATGCACACAACATTTCTGTGATGCAGACAGAAAAGCATCTGTCTGATGTGTGACTGTAAACATCTCTGAGACAAAAGCTAAACATCCCCTAAATATCTACAGATACACCAGACAGCGATGAAGGACAGAAAACGGCTCTGTTCACCTTAGAGATGCACATTATGCATTCAGACAGCAAGTTCATTTAATATCTATAATTAAGCAGCTCATGAAGGGCAGAGGCTCTTCTGGGGCTCGAGAGAGAAACTCTCTGATGCCGTCAGTTCTGATGCTTTGGAGGCATAGTTTACTGTTAGAACAGATATAAGATGTAAGATACATAATCATTCACTCTGAACAATTTAGGAAAACAAAGATGATAGTCGGCTTGATTTAGTCATATTAAATCATGTATTTTACTTGAAGCTTATCTCGATCTTACAACCCGAATTCCGGAAATGTTGGGACGTTTTTTAAATTTGAATAAAACGAAAACTAAAAGACTTTCAAATCACATGAGCCAATATATTATTCACAATAGAACATAACAAATGTTTAAACTGAGAAATTTTACACTTTTATCCACTAAATGAGCTCATTTCAAACTTGATGCCTGCTACAGGTCTCAAAAAAGTTGGTACGGGGGCAACAAAGGGATGAAAAAGCAGGAAATTTTGAAAAGATTCAGCTGGGAGAACATCTAGCAACTAATTAAGTTAATTGAAATCAGGTCTGTAACATGATTAGCTATAAAAGGGATGTC
>JAFVLL020029346.1:0-68079 GCA_021397915.2 Tor tambroides | reverse complement strand
AAGTTAGATATGGTTGGGCTCTGATGCATTGCGAAGATAAAACAGTGAATCGCTTTGAATGATTTTACGCCCTTGAACAGTAAACTGACACTAAAGTTTTCTGAAATTGAAAAACACTTCACCTCTCACTGTACAGTTTAGAGCTCTGTATAATAACCAGTCATTACAAGACATATACGGTTTGGACAGGTTGCTGGTTTGCTTTTTTTTTTCTCTGTAAATCACAAGATTAGCGTAATGCTAGACTAGAAGAGCAGAAACGCAATACCGACCGGGCAGAGTGCATCTTTAAGAGGCTGTGCAAGACTTGGATATTTACAATCACCTTTTCAACTGTGCAAAACCAACGTAGCAAACAAAAGAAGGATGAATGAACTTCGACTACACGAACACTGGCGCACGGGAGCGAAAAAACGTTTCCCCGTGCACGTACACACATAAAAACGGCATGCTAGCGAAGCGACGCGTCGGATTTGTGCTCTCGATTCAAGTGATCCCAGCTCAACTGGGATTACATAAAGATCTTTTTTACTTTTATACATTTGGACCGTTTATAATGGCGTGTTTTACGCTAATTGTAACAAAAATAAAATATGTGGACGTGGCATCTTTAGGAAAATGTTTGATCGGTTCCGTCCTATGCCGTCATTTCTGCGAAAAAGGACAGCGGCACCACGTTTAAATGTCTTCGGAGCTCAGCACATTTAAGGCAGCAAGAAAGCACCATTTTCTGGTCTTTTTCACAAAGCTGGTACACTCTCCCTCAAGCGGTTGCCTCGTACCTGCGGAGAGGAGAAAGAACTACGAACGAAAGACTACTGCATGGAACGGTGTGTAAGCTGCAGTCGGTGGTGCAGGGGTGCTGCAGGTCACTATACGCTTGGCAGTGAAACGAGTGGTGGAGATTTGCGAATTTGCGTATGATTTCACAGTAGCGGTAATGACGCGTTGCACGTTTGTGCTTGTTGGCGTTTCATGAATGGTGCTGGCGAGATGAGTGTAAACCACGTGTTGGTTTTGGCACCACGGCAGCACCAGTTTATCGACTGAGGTCAGAATTCAGAATGTTGCCCTTTAGTTTTTTGCACCTCAGTGAATTTAAAATAAACACTTGCCTCTGTAAACATGTTTAACTAACGGATCACCTCCAACAAATTCAAATTCCAGTTGTTTTTTTAAATTATGTGGGCACACACACTTTTTCGCCAGTGTCGTGTGTGCCTCCAGCACCTTTTCATTCGCTGTATCCTGGACTCTGCAACCTTTTACTACCAGAGGCGTCAGGCCTTTCATTAGCCTGTTTCATAAGCACAAGTCCTGTGGGCCCTTTGCTCTGTTTTTAAACCAATCAGAAGACTTCCTCTTCTAATGGGGCGGGGCCTAGAGGGCAGACTCCAATGAGGAGTCCAGCAGGTCGTCGTGATGACTGGCGCTGTCGCTGTCACAGCTCTGGGCGCTGGAGTAGTTAGCAGCTTCCTGTAGCCTCATTAGCATATTCATCTAATGGGCAGAGAAGGAAAAATATATATGTGTGCAATGTGGAAGATGTTACTCAACAGAGCATGCTGGGGTAACATTCAGGGTTACAAGTTACAAGTATGTACAAATGTATGTAATTAAGTTACTTTTCAAGACTAAGAAGTACATAATGCATTTAAAAAAAAAATTTAGTTAGTTTTTCCAATAAGTAATGTAAAACTAAACAAGTTAGTTTTTCCAATAAGTAATGTACCTCTGTTTATTTACTTACAAATAGAATTTAAAAAAAAAATTGTGTTCTAGATCACTAGATTACTGTAAACAATATAATCAAACAATGTTGCGAACTATTTTTCAAAAAATTAATACTGAAGACTTGTTCTATTGTTCTGGAAAAAAAACAGATTTGTAGTGACAGTGAAAATAAACAGAAACGCAAGTAGCCGAAATGTATAGGTGCAATCACATTAGCAAATTTTCAGCTCAATTTCATGGGCAATTGTCTATTTTTAATAGTGTAGCGATGTATGACGCAAAGCTCACACAGAAATCACTTTCAAACCATGCAGCTTTCTGTTGCTCAACATTGTGAATTAATGTTACCAACTTAAACCTGTTCAGAAATCTGTGGGATTTTTTTTTTCCTCGTGTAAAATTTACACTTTGCATATATTCGTATTGATAAAATGAAATGACTGAATTTTGCCTGCAAACATTTGCCAAACAATGGTAAATGTGACCACACCTTTCACACGTTCCACAAAAAGTAACACTAATTGTTTTTGAACTAGGTCTTTTTGATTAGGCCACATGCAATGTAACAAGTTACTTTGAAATATAACATTCCCCAACACTACTCTGTGCTAAACAAACAAACAACACAAACAAACAGCACATGAACTCACACAACCACACCACTCATGTTCAGTCACAAAGCTCAAAACTGATGGTGTTTACAAACAACTCATTCACAAATTCACATCAATGGCTATTTAAAAACTAGTTTAACACATCTGGAATGTAAATATAAAGTATAAAAAAAAGACAAACACTGGATCAAACACAGACAGACAAATGTTTGTACCTCAACATTCACACAAAGAGACAATAGAGAGAAACACTACAACATTCAAATCCTTTAATCTATAAACACAAGTGCTATCAGACTCAATTAGATCAAACTAATCACTGATATTTAAACAAACAACAGCAGTTCTGTCACCTTATAATCTCTGAACGTCTGTTCTCAGAAAAAAAAGAAATGAGAGGAGACAGCAAGATGAGACGGCGCAATAATGTTTGTTTAAAAAGCCTTTTGGCAAAGTGTGCCATTGACCTCAGGGAGCCAAAGTCATTATTATAATATTATTCCAATGATTAATCGTTACCTCTAATAGATACACTGCCCTCCAAAAGTTTGCAAACGCCCTAGAAAAGTGGGGTTTTGGACAATATTGGCATGAATCCTTTTTAATTTGTGATAATTTTGCACTGATAAGGGACAACACAAACTACGAAAACATTTTATTACATAAACAGTTTATACATAGAAAAAACTTAAATTTTCGATTCATCAAAATATCCAATATTACAGCTCTGCATAATCTGGGCATCCGAGCTGTCAGTTTATTCAAACATTGACTTGATATATTACTCCAAGCCTCCTGAAGGATTGCCCAAAGATGATTTTAAAAACCTGGGCCAAGTTGGCTCAGTAACCAGGCATCACAGCTGGCAAAGGGGCATGTCTGACTTTGACATGTATATATTGCCATTATTATGTAATCAAAATGAAAATTATTATTGCTGGTCTTCAATGATAATGTCAAGTTACTTTAATGTATTTGCACCAAAAAATGATAAGGATTTATGCTGATATCGTCCAAAACCACACTTTGCCAGGGGTGTTTCCAAACTTTTGGAGGGCAGTGTATTTGTACAACATAAAAATGTGTTGAGAATAGCTTTTTGACACTGGGCCTTTTTCATGAAAAAGCAGAACAAATTTTGTAAATTGTGCAATTTAACTGAAAGTTACATACAAATGGTTGTGTGTATGATTTACAAAGACATTTGTTCTGCCCATGTGTCATGATTGATGAAAAAGTCCCACTGCTTGTGCTAAATATTTAAGTGGTGCCACCTAGAGGACATTAATATAATAGCGTTCATATTCAGACTTATATTACAGTGATGTCCACAGGAGGGTAGGAGAGGGCTTGACTCACTCACTCACTCACTCTCTCTCTCTCTCGCTCTCACACACACGCACATACACACACACACACGCACGCTTATCACTGACAGACAGGTTATCTGAGCCCCTGCTTGTTTATGTTTACTTGGTCTTTATTATTCATGGACATTTTAGAAACATATGTGAGAATTTGCTCTAGATAGCACTGTAGACTTCATAGTTTCTATGAAATATTATCTTATTCTCTGAAATATTGCCCATGTTTCACCTTGCTGCTCGTGGGCAGTTTCTAGTCTATATAGAAAAAGAGCTGGTTATTTAGCAAGACTAAATTTAGTACTGTATCTCTTAGTATCTTATAGCATACAGTATACACTATACTATACAGTCCACTGAGCATCAAATAAGCATATCAGAATGATTTCTTAAGGATCATGTGACCATGAAGACAGGAGTAATGGGAGCTGAAAAATCAGGTTTGCTATCCAACGAATAAACTACACAATGTTGCTATATTTTTGATTCAACCCCAAACTTTTGAACGGTAGTGTATTATCAGGTCTAAATGAGCTATATTTATGAAGCTATATTTACCAGTGGGTCTCCCTCTGTGTCGCTCTGAGAGACTTGTTTGGAGGCGGCTCCGTCTTTAGAGGAGCTGTAGCCATCATAGCCCACGTCCTCTGGCCGCAGCTGCAGCAGTGACTGGCCTTCATGCTGCAGGGAGGCGGAGCTCCAGGGGTAGGTGTCAATCACCCATTTAGACGGGTCCTCCCATGCCGCCCTCTTACCATACAGCTGGAGCAATGAGCCAAGCAGAAAAAGTTTTAGCTACAAATTGTGAGAAAAAAACCATAATACATGAGTGTGTGTAGCTGCATGTGTACCTGCAGTCCTTCTCGTACTGCTTCCAGTAGATATGGCACCAGAGAATAGTTCCACAGGTCAGTAAACCACACACGTGAGCCGTCCGTATCCATTGGACAGGACAGAAACAGCCGAGGACCTAGAAGTGACAGGATTAAATATCTCACCTCTGTTCTGTGCAGAATTACCAGATCAAATGCGGCTTGTGTGTTGTGTGTATTACCGATAGTGACGTCTGAGGAGCTGTGAGCCTCTAAGAAGGAATTAAGCTGTTGCCAGGTTTTAGGGATCCAGTCGATGATTTTGATGAGGTCGTTGCTGCGCATGTTTTTAGCAATTTCAGTTTCAATCAGTTTTCTTCTCAGGAATCGGCCCAGGAAGCCCTTCACTGGCTCAGTGTGATTGGCACACAGCACCCACCTGAGGGGACAGTGGTCTGATATTACACTGAGAACATGACTGGAAAGATCAGTGTGTGTTTGTGTTTTTGTACTGTACGTTTATGTATGGGTGTTGAGTGACAAATGTAAAATATGATCACTTATGGCCCCCGTGTGGCGAGAGGCTGTAATAACAATCATCAGATGCTGTTTGTCTTGTTCACAACCATGTGCTACATTGACATGTAAAATATTTGAACACAGTACCTGAAGTTGTGATGCAACTCCAAGTTTGGAGATGAGGAAACACCCTGGTTCATAGTTCCTATGACATAGGGGCTGTGAAAGGGACAGTTGCACATTATTAGATGTATTTAATTTATATTTGATCCGTTTCAGATACACAAGGAAAATCCACAACAATGGGTGTCATTCTTTGTTTCCAGTACTGGATTCTGATTGGTCAATAAAGCTAAAATACATGATCCAAAAAAATGATGCAAAGCAGGAAAACTATTAAGCTAAAAACTATCAACATGATCTTTTCATTTCAAACCAATTTTAAACAGTGTCAAAATGTGTGTTTATTTTTTATACTTAGGTAGTAGCTGTTGTCTAAAACCAATAACCAACACAATTGAGTCTGTGTTTACCAAGACTGTGTTTATTTGATCCAAAAATACTGTAATATTGTGAAATAGTACCAACAATTTAAAATGATTCAGTGATTTTAAAATGTATTCCTATGCTGTAAAAAGCAATCATTACTCCAGTCTTTAGTGTCAGAAATGCTATATGCTAATATTAATATGTTGATTTGGTGCTCAAGAAACATTACATATAATTATTGATGTTAAAAACAGTTGTACGGCTTAATATTTTTGTGCAAACCATGGTACATTTTTTTCAGGATTCTTTAATGAACAGAAAGTTCAAAAGAACAGCATTCATTTGAAACATTCTAAATGTCTAATTGAAAAACCTCTAAAAATGTCAATGTAAAATCTTATTCACCACAGACTTATGAATAGTAATGCATATACACAATATACTGTAGCAGGTCTCTCGTACCTTATTGCCTAAATGAACTAAATAAATATGTCAAAAAAAACTCTCTCAAATTTTGGATAATAATAGGAATAATCACCATTTGTGATATTTGCAGTTGAGGAATCCATTAAAGATGTCACTAAGGGAGCCAATATGATGGAGGTTATCCAGAATAACTACGGAGGGCAGCTCGATTTCACACTCCTCTGTGTTGCACTGCTCGGCCAAGCTTGAGAGGTACTGCCGAAGATCCTGCTTATAGCAAACACAAAATATATGGAGTGTTACACATCTACTGAAAACCTACTTAATTACTATTATATAACTAATATACCAGCAACATTGATGGATGGTTTAAGTTTGAGGAGGGATTATTTGTTGGTTCAACCAGCAGCAGATGGGGGAAAACCTTCATTAAAACACTTATTTTTGCAATTCCATTTGTTTCCATAAGCAGCCAACCTTATTTTTTTTTTTATTTAGACCCCTTCCCAGACTGGAAATATGTACCTTGCTGGATTTCTGGTCCACATTGAAGCTAGCCAGGTTAGTGTCTGTCACCTCTTGACCAGTCTTGGAGATGATGTAGTAAGCTAGTTTAGTGGCTAGGTAGGATTTACCAGTTCCACTGGGACCAGACAGGATAATTCTACGATGCTCCATCAGCAAGTTTAAGTAGCGTTGAATAATGGGTTTAGGAATCAGTGTGTCAAACACCAAGTCATCAATGCTACCCTCCTTCACACCTACATAAACAAAAAGACATTTACTTCGAATATTTTCAGCACATTTGACCTCTTTTATGGACCTTACAAGAATCTTCTAAGGTTCCTCACCTTTGAGACTGACTGTGATGATGTTGTTGTCGCCCACCAGATATCCACATGGCAAGAGTTCAGGAACCTCAGAGGCATGAGATCGGACCACATCCCCCATCCTGTAGCACACTATACTATCCGAATTCAGGCCCAAACTGGTCAATGGGTCCACACGGAACACATACTCCTAAATGCAAGCAAAATGAATCTGTTAGACCTGAAATATGGCATCTGAAATATACCTCTAATATTTCAAGAGGCTAAACTGGCACCTTAAACAAGCGTCGTATTACACCGTCCAACACATCCCACTTAGTCTTGCCGCTGACGCCAATGGAGCCAATCAGATACTGCTTCTTCTGCATAGCCTAAGAGGATATGACATAATGCTTAGAAGGTATTGTTTCAGTAACACTTTAGTATAGGGACCAATTCTAACTATTAACAAGTTGCTTATTAGCATGCCTATTATTAACATATTGGCTGTTTACTAGTACTTATAAATCACATATTCTGCATGACCATATTCTACATCCCCAATCCTACCCAATACCTAAACATAACAGCTACCTTAAAAACTATTAGTTTATTGAGTCAAAAATCATAGTTAATGGTTTATTAATAGCGAGAATTGGCCCTTAAAATAAAGCGTGACCGTAGCTTCATTTCAAAATAGCTACTGAAATTAAAACAGACTAGTTAAAGTCACTCTATACCTTGGTTTTGTTGGAGTCACTGTTGATGCTGACCACTATACGGACACTTCTGCCTTCTTTGCGTAGATTGCCCTCGTAGCCATCATCCAGCAGAATATCTGTGCACACAAACGCAAACTTCAAACTCACTTTGTAACAAAAATATCAAAGCCTGAACAACTCCAAAGACTTATCGCCAAATGAGTCATTAGCTGTGGGGGAGAACTTTTTCTGTGCTGATAAATTCGGCAAGCGAAGACACTAATGTTCAGCTTTGACTGTAGTTAAACGCCGACTGCTTTAAGCTTTGCTGTCTGTGGGGCTGAGCTGTTTGGTTTTAACAGGGCTTTGAATACAGGAAGACGGCTCTTAGTGGAGGAGTGCGGCTTTGATGGGACTTGCACGAAGAGCTCGGTGAATGGGCGGGAGGGAGGCGCTTTGTATTCGTCTGGCACGCTGTTCTGCAGAGGGGTGATAACGTCCGCCCATGCTCTGGTGCTCCTCCACACATCTCTCCATCAATTAAGCAGCCCAAAGTCCTGAGAGAGCGCAGAAGTCACTACTTTTAATTAGCCGGAGCGCAGACGAGTCTTCGCCAACCCATCCCGAGACGTGGCCACAGGCCCGACGTTCAAATCCTCCCTAACAGAAAAGAGGCCATTTCACTCTTCGCTGCGTTCATTCTCTTCCTGCACAGCTGTGAAATGGTCTTCCTCATGCCAGAGTTTTCATCAGCGCCACACTAGAATCATCAATAATATAGCCATATGCAAATCTATGGTCCATGAACCTGAGCACACTGGTGGAAAATAAAATCATCAGTTTGAAAAATATCTACATGGACAATTATGACGAGAAGATTATATGTATCAAGTTTGTTTGCATTGCTTTTAATGGTGACCTTATATGCCAAATAGAAACAAGTCTCACAAGGAAACACTAATGTAGCACTGTTTATCATGTATCACCAATCTTGAACGTTGAGTCATAAAAACAGCCACTTTTGTGGCTCGTTTATAATGATAAAGGCTAATCTGGCCTTTAAACCAAATTTTATTTTATTTTTTTTAAATATGAGTTGTACTTGCCCATGTAAAATGTCACTGCCATGATGCTAGTTGCAGATGGTTGCAAGACCATTGCTATGTGGTTTACTAAGTTACTAAGGTGTTCTGAGAGTTTTAGAGCATTGCTCTGTGGTTATAGGGTGTTTTTGAAGGTTGATAGATGGTTGCCTATTGGTCCATATTCAAAGAGTCCAATCCCATGTCTCTATGATATTCTGATTCATAGATAGGGCCCCATTAATGAAACCCTTTGGGAGTTTGTCAATGATTTTATCATCCACAACTAATAATTAAGATTTCTATCAATTTATCTATCTGAAAACTGTTATACTGTACTTTTGTTGCATTATATGAGGTTTGTATACTGTAAATGTCCCTGTTGCATAATGTATATACTTTCATATTTGACCAGGCTAAGTACAGAAAAAAAGCTTATGTAATGGTTGTTATTATAAAATGCAATCATATTGGCAATCTAACTACTTCCAACATAATCACTACTGAAGAACAACCAAAGGCTTTACAGAATCCTCCAAAACAAAGCCAAATTCCACTGAAAGCCAATTCAGTGGTGCATACTTCAGATAAACATTGTTAGACCCAAATAACTCCACATTCAAATCATGAAGCAAAGTCTAACCTGACATAATGGTGTCTGTGATGTTGAGGTTGTTCAGCGACAGCCCCAGAGATTGCCGTGAGGACGAGGAGGATGTGCTGGAGGTTTCTGATGGGGGACGGGCTGCTTTAGCAGGTGTGGCAGCAGGTGTGGTGTTGCCGCTGGACTTCAGTCTGTCATTTTCTGCCTTCAGCAGCTCAATTTCATTCTGCATGTAAAAAAAAAACAGGTAATGTCAACACTACAATGACAGTTTTGACAAATGTAGGTATTTATTTAACTGAACAGAACCACATATGCAATTCCCACACAATATTAGGTGACTAAAATCACTAATCCACATTTGGTAAAGTTAAGAAGGATAAAGTAAAAGTAACTTTCCCCACACACTTCAAAATTGAGTGAAACACGCTTTTGTGACATGCTAAGAAGATTAAGACTTGCTTTCTGTTGTCTAAGTTTCTAAACGCTTTTAATGACTGTGAGAAGTTAGTTTAAAGGTTTCTTTAATCTTTAGATTAGTCTTGCGTGCCAGGCTCTGCAAACCGGTGCTAAGGGGAAGCTCAGACAGGTACTTCAAAAGTATGAACAACTCCGTCTGGTTGTTTTATCTTGGAATTAGAGCAATTTAGCCCTTTTATCAACAGTTTCTCTGATCTTAGTCATAAAATCACTCTGTTACAGACTTTAAATTATGTGGTCTGACATTTTACCACAATGTAACACAAGTATTTGCCAACAAACAGTTCCTTAAACAAATCAACTCTCTCTGGCTCTTTTAAAAAGTATATGGGAGTCCACCAACTTCATAGGGCTAGATTTACTAACAGCTTGCGCCAGCGCAAACCGTCTTTTGGCGTTAAAATAGTACTGTCAGAATTTACTAAAGTCGTGCAGTGAAGAATTAGCGCTGAAAAGGCATGGACACAGTTATTTTTGCGCCTGACCTTATTGAATATGCATTTGTATGAGTTTCTCTTTCAGGTGCAAAATTTATGGGAGGAGAGTATTAAAATGAATCATGCAACGCGATTTACTAATGTTTGTGCTTGTCAAATTACTGCTTTTGCGCCATTATTTAGCACCCAAAAAAGCATGTCTTAAAGCAGGCGCTAATTTGCCCTGCTCTTGGTAGATTGCACTGGTCATTATGGAAATGATCTGGCTGCATCTGTGTTCTTTAAGTAAATCTGGCCCTTAATGATCTACCCATCTCTGCTATGAGTGTTCTGTGTGGGTCCTAATAGTGTACTTTGCCATAATATTAAAACACAAATATAATTTTTTTTTATTATTATATACACAACTGTTCAAAAACATGGGGTTAGTAAGATTTTTATTAAAGAAATGAACACTTATTCAGCAAGGACACATTAAAGTGACAGTTAAAAACATTTATAATTTTACAAAAGATTATTTAAAATAAATATTGTTCTTTTGAACTTTCTACTCATGAAAGAATCCTAAAAATTCATCACTGTTTCAACATTACTGTTTTTATTTTTTTTATTCAAACTAATAAATCCTTGATAAGCATGAAAGACTTCTTTTAAAAACATTACAGAATCTTACTCAGATCACTGCATTGCACAAAAACACTGTATAAGAATTCACAAGGCATTAATATAATGTTGCAGAGCTCTGGAGTGAGTCAGCATGTATACGCGAGTGTGTGTGTGTGTGTGTGTGTGTGTGTGTGTGTGTACCTGCATGCGGTTCATGGCTTCTCGTATCTGGTCAAGGTGGTGGGCGGAGCTTAACGCCTCTAGTCTGATATCAGTCAGCTTCAGCTCCTTCTCTCTCAGCTCGTTCTTCAGCTGGAGGATAATCTCTGCCTCAGCCTCTGTACATTCACACAGTCTGCACAAACACACAACGTACAGGGAGGAGGGAGTCACAACATTGTTACACATCCAAGAGAGCTACAAAACACAGGTGGGTTTAATGCACAACAAACTCCTGGAGAATTAGGCGTGGTCAGAATATTTAAAAACACTTTGAGCCACACATATTCACACTCTGGGGTTTGCGTTTTATATTTGTGAGGGATGTTTGCTGCATTCCATTCAAAGTTGGACATGATACATTTGTTCTTAGTATCTCTGAAATGTTGTTTGATGTTTGAAAGATGATATATAAGAAAAAATGTTTATCATTAACTGTGTAAATCTCCTTGGGTGCCACCATGTTCATACATCTCCATACTTTGACGGAATCAGAGTTGTGAATTTCCACATGTTTGGAATCCAGACTTTTAGTAGCATTCTGTCAGGATTTTCCAGGTAGGAAATTCCAATTTTGAGTTGAATGGAAAGCAGCTTTAGAGATTACACACATGACCAACACAAACAGGATGCAGTATTAAGCACAGGCAAATTATTGAAGTTAAAGCAACATATATTAAATAAAATTTTAATGTAATAACTTTTCAAACTCAGGCAATCTCTGATTTTATTTCTATTACACATGAGGCTATTTTACTATATTTATTTAGTTTTTACAAAAAATGTTTCTAATAAAAGTTTACATTATTAAATTAGTACATCCCCCATTACAATTTAAATTCGAATTAGTTTGCGTCATAAAATGCTTATGTGAAATGTGACTGAAATGTAGGGGAAGGGATTTCTTTTGTTAACTTTGGTGATTTTAGTCACTGCACACTCTCAACCCTTCCCAGCATGCCACACTGTGCCTGTTACCGAGATCTGTGCTTGTAGACCACATGACCATTTGACTTTTTCTTTGGCATCCAAATGGGGGAGGACTTGCTATCGCAAAAACCTTTTCTAAAGACACATAACATTGAGGAACAGGGACGGAATACAGATATGATTAAGAGAAAGGATGAAATATAAATATGATTGCCAAAAAAGAAAGAAAGCAAAAGATAACGTAAGTAAACAATACAGTAAGTGGAAGTTACTGATGAAAAATAATAATGATTTATTGGATGTGTTGTGGTCCTTTATGTGCAAGTGAGGTTTGTGATTGCAATAGAAACAAAAAATATAAAAACATAGGTAACACTTTAGTATAGGGACCAATTCTCACTATTAACTAGTTGCTTATTAGCATGCCTATTATTAACATATTGACTGTGTATTAGTACTTAAAAAGCACATATTGTGCATGACCATATTTTACATCCCTAATCCTACCCAATACCTAAACTTAACAACTACCTTAATAAGCAGCACATTAGGAGGCATGTTTATTGAGGCAAAAGTTGTAGTTATTGGTTTGTTAATAGCGAGAATTGGACCTTAAAATAAAGTGTGACCAAAACATAACATATATGTAAATGTTTATGCATGTAGCTCATTTCACAGAGGTGTCTATGTACTGTATAAATGTGTGTTTGTACTCACTCTGTGGTGGAGGGTGATGAGCACAGTGGTTGAGTGGTGCTGGTCTGTCTGTTGGTGTGTTGTAGTTTGGGTGAAGAAGGGAGGGAGGAGTCAGTCATCTCTTCTATCTCATCATGAGATGATTGGGGCTTGTTGGTCTTTTTCTTGCTGAAGGCCTGCTTAAAGGAGCTCCGCAACTGTAAGTAAACAACACATATCAATATAATTAATGTAACCAGACAACACTGATTCATTTCCAAATGTTCTGTGGTCAGGGAGAAGAAATGGATTAAAAAGATTCATAGCTCAGGAGAATTATGTATCTGTACTAACTCTGGATATTCCAGTAACAATTTACAACAATGTATTATTAAATGAATATACTGGCTCACTCGCATGCTATCAGTTATCACAGAAATTAATTTACCTTACGAGGTCAAATCAAGGAAAGATGTGTGCACCGAAATGCACTTACAATGAAAGTCTAAGATTTCCATTGTAACTGCATTACTGGCAACATATTTTTTTATATTTTTACAAACTTTCCAGGGTAATTTATCTTCTGTGATAACAAAATACATGCCACAGTAGTTTTTTGTAGCCTGAAATATTCCTTTAGAGTTTTCCTTTTGTATTCAAATTTTCTATAAATATATACAGTCAGGTCCATAAATATTGGGACATCGACACAATTCTAACATTTTTGGCTCTATACACCACCACAATGGATTTCAAATGAAACGAACAAGATGTGCTTTAACTGCAGACTGTCAGCTTTAATTTGAGGGTATTTACATCCAAATCAGGTGAACGGTGTAGGAATTACAACAGTTTGCATATGTGCCTCCCACTTGTTAAGGGACCAAAAGTAATGGGACAATTGGCTTCTCAGCTGTTCCATGGCCAGGTGTGTGTTATTCCCTCATTATCCCAATTACAATGAGCAGATAAAAGGTCCAGAGTTCATTTCAAGTGTGCTATTTGCATTTGGAATCTGTTGCTGTCAACTGTCAAGATGAGAGCCAAAGAGCTGTCACTATCAGTGAAGCAAGCCATCATTAGGCTGAAAAAACAAAACAAACCCATCAGAGAGATAGCAAAAACATTAGGCGTGGCCAAAACAACTGTTTGGAACATTCTTAAAAAGAAGGAACGCACCGGTGAGCTCAGCAACACCAAAAAAGACCCGGAAGACCACTGGAAAACAACTGTGGTGGATGACCAGAAGAATTCTTTCCTGGTGAAGAAAACACGCTTCACAACAGTTGGCCAGATCAAGAACACTCCAGGAGGTAGGTGTATGTGTGTCAAAGTCAACAATCAAGAGAAGACTTCACCAGAGTGAATACAGAGGGTTCACCACAAGATGTAAACCATTGGTGAGCCTCAAAAACAGGAAGGCCAGATTAGAGTTTGCCAAACGACATCTAAAAAAGCCTTCACAGTTCTGGAACAACATCCTATGGACAGATGAGACCAAGATCAACTTGTACCAGAGTGATGGGAAGAGAAGAGTATGGAGAAGGAAAGGAACTGCTCATGATCCTAAGCATACCACCTCATCAGTGAAGCATGGTGGTGGTAGTGTCATGGCGTGGGCATGTATGGCTGCCAGTGGAACTGGTTCTCTTGTATTTATTGATGATGTGACTGCTGACAAAAGCAGCAGGATGAATTCTGAAGTGTTTCGGGCAATATTATCTGCTCATATTCAGCCAAATGCTTCAGAACTCATTGGACGGCGCTTCACAGTGCAGATGGACAATGACCCAAAGCATACTGCAAAAGCAACCAAAGAGTTTTTTGAAGGGAAAGAAGTGGACTGTTATGCAATGGCCAAGTCAATCACCTGACCTGAATCCGATTGAGCATGCATTTCACTTGCTGAAGACAAAACTGAAGGGAAAATGCCCCAAGAACAAGCAGGAACTGAAGACGGTTGCAGTAGAGGCCTGGCAGAGCATCACCAGGGATGAAACCCAGCGTCTGGTGATGTCTATGCGTTCCAGACTTCAGGCTGTAATTGACTGCAAAGGATTTGCAACCAAGTATTAAAAAGTGAAAGTTTGATTTATGATTATTATTCTGTCCCATTACTTTTGGTCCCTTAACAAGTGGGAGGCACATATGCAAACTGTTGTAATTCCTACACCGTTCACCTGATTTGGATGTAAATACCCTCAAATTAAAGCTGACAGTCTGCAGTTAAAGCACATCTTGTTCGTTTCATTTGAAATCCATCGTGGTGGTGTATAGAGCCAAAAATGTTAGAATTGTGTCTATGTCCCAATATTTATGGACCTGACTGTATATATATATATATATATATATATATATATAGAAGTCAAAAGTTTACATACACCTTGCAGAATCTGCAAAATGTTAATCATTTTACCAAAATAAGAGGGATCATACAAAATGCATGTTATTTTTTATTTAGTACTGACCTGAATAAGATATTTTGCATAAAAGACATTTACATATAGTGCATAAGAGAAAATAATAGTTGAAATTATAAAAATGACTTTAATTTTTAGCATAATTAACTGCAAGGTGTATGTAAACTTTTGACTTCAACTGTATATGATATATCCAGAATCCATATAATCCAGAATTAAATACTGAATTGCATTCAATACTGAAAGTGTTACTGTTTAGATAAACACACCACATGGGTGATTTTCGGTCAGCTTAAGAAAAAGGTTAAAAATAAGGTTGATTGCAACATTTCAGGAGGGTAGATAACGGTTTGCTCGTATAATTTACTGAGCAGAACTAATTAAGCAGCAAAAACATACTGGCAGTCAGTGGGACTGGGGATGCTGGTGGCATGCACACGTTTCTATGGAAACGCTTAGAATTTGGGGGAAAAGGGGGGCAGTTAAGGGGGGTAAGGTTATCTGAGGCAAACGGCCACAGTGATGCGGGACGTGGAAACACTGACCTGGGCGGGGATGGAATCAGCAACCTATGGACAAAACACACTCACTGTTACCATTGACTGAAATGTGCACCGCTGGACCAGAATATTCAGACACAGCGGCATCATTTATTCATTGTTCATTTGATTAGCTCTGAATGACTCATGGAGGCTGTGTCTGCATGGAACTAGATAATTTCACATAACAGCATTCCACAGGAAGTCTATGTCTGAGTCCTGTACTTCCTTAGAAATCAGGTTGCTCAACAATAAGGAATTGCTCAGCTAATATCATATATCACAATTTTATGTATGTATTTATTTATGTATTTTTATGTGTTTTAATTAAACAGGTACTTCTTTTGTTAATATACACACAAATATTATTTATTTATTATTTTTAATTAAGTTTTTAATTAAAAACTTTCTTCTTTTGTTCATATACACATAGATGTTATTGCAATGTTTAATTACAACTGTAATATATTATATATTATAAAAAACTGAAATTATTAAGGAATGTAAGATGTAGTGACAATGAAGTATATTGAAATATCAGTGCATAGAAAAAGTATTTTTATGTGTTAGAACATAAATATATAATATTCATATTTTTTTCTTTTTTTATAGAATAAAATGTCTACATAGATGCATACATGCATATATGTATGTATAAATAACATTTAATGTAATAATATATTTAGCATATATTTTAATTAATATATGTAGTATAAACAAGAAATGTAAACAATGTAAACAATCATGGTACATAGAGGGAAGTGACATTGCAAGACTAGTGTATTAGATTTTATTTTTAGTAATCTAGATTTTAATATTTTTATGTGCCAGAAAAACAGGTATTTTTCATTAAACTTTTCCATATATGTATATTAAGTGATTTTTCATAAGTCCTGCAAATCTCTCACAATGTATCCTTATTGTTAAGCTCTTCTATAAATATACTGTTTCGCAACCCTTGTCTCACTCACTTTCCTTTTAGTTTGCCTTCTCACTGTCTTTCACCTTTGAGCAGCATTTCCAGAGTCTTTGAATCCAGAGACCACACTGCCTCAAATTATGCAGATGAATAATTAATGGGCGCATAAATAAAGAGGTGATTTGTATTTATGAGCACAGTTTGAGCTGTGCTCTCTTTACAAGAGTCCAGGGGAGCTTGAGGAAAAGTAGCCATAACTGCTGCACACAATGCCAATATTATTTTTCAAACAGCTGTTTACCTCAAGTGCTCTTGACTTAATGCACACCCTAAATGAGAATAAACAACAGCCCGCTAGCATTAGGAGATAATAAATCTGTAAAATGACTGTGAACTAGAACTAGAACAGCTCACTTGGAGCAAAACATGCTTAATAACATAAATATATCACCAGTAATGACTCCAACTTGAGCGAAAAAATGTTCTTAATTAGTGCATTCCTCAAAAAAAGATATAAAGATTGGTTTTCTAAAGGGTAAGCACTGAAGGGTGAGGAAGTTTAGGGGAAGTTTGAAGGGCCAGTGACGGGAAAATAAGTGGGTCGAGCATGTCGGATCCTCTGTAAGGGCATGCAGGAGAGTTTGAGGGTGTGTTATAGTCACCTTGTGTCCACTATCCTTGCTCTGGTGGAGTGGTGAGAAAGTGAGAGACAGAGAAAGTGTGAGAGAGGGCGAGAAAGAAGGAGAGACAGCCGGAAGGGGGTGAAATGACAGAAATGTTTGTGCTATGTGTACGTAATGTTCCCAAAGTAGAAACTGAGAACAGAGGCCACTACTAGAATGATGACTGAATTAACAGCAATTCATAGTAAAAGAATTTGATTACAATATGTGATAAAGATACACTTTTCTACTTGTTTTGTTTCTGCAATGTTAGTCAAGGTTTCCAAAACAGGTGCTAAATACCTAAAAGGCATTAATATATAGATGGTTTTCAATAAATTTGGACTGGTTGGTGCCATTTATGGAGTATTTGCCTCAAAATGTATTTGGACACTTAAGTCACACTTAAAAATGCATGAACATCATTACATAACAACAAAATGTATGAGTGATTACACAACAAGAATATTAAGGAAATAGTGAGTATTGTACAGATAAGAAAATCACATTTTTATGTAAAACAACTCACAAAAGTTTGTCAGAAAAAAAGACATTAAACATTTTTATTTTATATTTGTATTATTTTTAATATACAAGGGGAAAACAGTGTCACATTCAATATAAATCATTAAATATCTGTTCAAAATTTATTGAAAATTTCTGGTTATTACACTGACACCAGTTCATTGCAAAAATTATACTGGAAATTTAGTTCTAGCAAAATCTTAATGCAGATGTTACTTAGCTTGATATTTTGTTATAGTGACGTTTATATATATATATATATATATATATATATATTTTTTTTTTTTTAAGTCTCGCTTATGTGTCCACATAATTTTGAGGGCTATTAAAGTTCATCAAATTCTTTTTTTTTTAATTCTGTGCTCTTTCATCACAATTGTAGTCATCATTCTAAATGTGGATGAGCCTTGTGGTGTGAAGATGAAGCTTTGTGCAATGACTCACCCAGCTTTTCTTCTTTTTCTTCTTGTCATCTGCATCTTTAGCGCTACCCATACTGGAGTGACTGGCTGCACTGTTAATACTGGACATACTTTCTGACGAGTGCTGTCGACGGATCCTCAGGTCTGCTACACACACACACACAACAGTGAATGAATAAAAAACATATTTGTTGAGTTACAGTGAGGCACTTTCAATGGAAGTAAATATGGCCAATTTTAAGAGCAGAAAGGTGAAGCTTACAATTTAACAAAAGCACTTACTGAAGGTTTATATATAGTTATATATAGCTGTTTAAATTGTCTATTTTACAGTTGTTTCAGGGCTTTATGTGTTACTTTGTGATGAATAAAAAAGGCTTTTACACAGAAAAGTTAGTAAATGATTTTACATCACATAAAAAAAAAGAAAAAAAAAAAAGGATGAGTCAAAATTCATTTTAGCGGTCAACTGAGTGTGACGATGTGGTCACATTTATGAAATTTTGTGGGTAAAAAGATCCATTGTTTATTCAATACTATCACAAGTCACTTTCAAGCCAAGCAGCTTTCTGTTGGTCAATGCAGAAAATTTGTGTGGGAAGATTTTTCACATGAAATGATTGGACTTTGTCTGTGAAAACAGGAGTAAATGTGACTGCACCTTATCCAAATTATTCATTTAATAATTGTAAAACAGATTTTCATGTACACAAGCAGCACCTTTATGAACGTGATCGGGGCCATTGAGGGCAACTTGAATGGCTGTTTGAGCATCCGTGTTCTGAGCTTTCAGTGCCTCGATGGTCTCTCTTAACTCTGCAAGCTCGGATTCCTACAACACAATCACACAAACACAGTTACATTGAATAGAAACTCAAACCACTTCCTTTAATTGCTTAGAAAAGTAAAAGCACACCTCTTCCCAACAAGCCACATGATTATGATTAATGTCTGAGGCTCAAACAGTGAAGGGCTGAAGTTGAACCCTTACGGTAAGTGGTTTGTTCAAATCCCAAACTCTAATATTTGTGATGCCAGCAAACATTGGTAATTAAAATATCACATCAGCTTTACTTCAGAATCACTAGACAGGAAGTGAGCCACATGGCACTTTCAGTTTTTGACCCTACACAAACTCTTTTGTATGCAAAACGCAAACTCCCCCTCGTACCACCAGCTGTCTTATTCCTCTATCAGATGTTTCCTGCCCGCTGATCTGAGGAACTGAGCATGTGTTGCGGGCCCCCAACCTTCCTATTCCACTGCCACACGGTCTCTGTATATGCAGAGCTCAGGATTTTAGAGCTTGCGATAGGGTTTCTTCTTTAATTGAAAGTCGGGCCGCTTTAACAAAGACATCACTCTGTAATCTCTGATGGTTTATTCAAGAGGGATTAACAGCGGCAGGAACTCATTAAGTCGATGAGGGTGCTTTGTGCAAATTAAGGGAGCAGTTTCACATTTTAACCTGAAGGTTACATTTACATGACGACTGGATGGTTTTGTTGAGGGAGGTTGGAAGAACGTAATATTTTCTGATTGGTAGAATATGCTATTGAATCTCAACTAACATTAAAAGATTCAGATGTTTAAGTTATTGTACCCATTTGTGTGTGTGTAGGACTATTCCTACCTTTTGCTCCGCTGTCATGGTTAGACTCTGCAGTCGACAGGTCATGTTCGCCAGACTTTTCTCAAACGCCGCCACCAGGTGTGCCTGTCAAAACACACACAGAGTTTAACACAAGGTTCTCATTAAATATATCACCAAATCCACAGGGTAATGCAGACAGAATTCTGGGACAAACTGTTGCAAAGTAAAACTTGCAACTGGGTTCAAGATTATCAAAGTTCAGTCATTGAATATCTAGAGGAAGTTATACGGAGAAATAATTGTTATGTTAATACCATTCAAAAAGTTTGAGGTTTTTGAAAGAATTCTCTCATGTTCAGAAATGCTGCATTTATTTAATAAAAATACAGTAAAAAACAGTATTAATGTGAAATATTATTACAATTTAAAAGAACTGTTTTCTTTTGCAATACATTTAAAATGTAACTTATTTCTGTGATGGCAAAGTTGAATTTTCAGCAGCCATTACTTCAGTCTTCAGTGTCATATCATACTTCAGAAATAACTCTAATATGCTGTTTTGGTGCTTAAACATTTCTGATTATTATCAGTGTTGAAAACAGTTGTGCTGCATAATATTTTGTGTGGAAACTGTGATTATTTATTTATTTATTTTCCCAGGATTCTTCGATGAATAGAAAGTTCAAAACAACAGCATTTATTTAAATCTTTTGTAATATAATAAATCTAAATGTAACACATCATTTTAAATGATCAATTCTAATATATTTCACTGATACTAAACCTTTAAGATTCTGAAATTATACTCTTGACTTGACATTTCATTTTCAGCATGATGTTTAAACTAGTAGTAAAATTTAACATTTCAAACTTTATCTCCTTCTTGACTGATTATTTGAAAAAACTGACAATTATTAATATATTTCTACATGAAAAAAGTTCAAATTGTCAAGATTTGCTGATTTAAATGACATATTGGCTGCTGCAGTTATATATATATATATATATATATACACACACACACACACACACACACACATAGTCAAACTAAAAATTATTCAGACACCAGATATAATTTTTGATATGTTTTTACTAGTGGGTGCAGGACACTATTTTATATTATTTTATTTAAATTTCATGCAGTATACAGTTTATACTGAGCAGTATGCTTGTATTCCATTCCAAACATTGCAATCAACTCACTTTGCCTGCTTTCCTTTCAGTTATACAAACTGATGATGCCAGAAGTGTGAATGCAGTGGGTGTAAAACAAGTACACGATGAGACCCGCATTATAGATTCACAGGTCTATTAAGTTTATCCTTCCGCGTATAAAAACTTAAAGCACACTCTGGGCATCTGAGCACGAAAAAGTATTATATATCTTTGTATCCACCTAGTCTGAGCCTCCAGAGAGTTCCTCCTGGGTAATTCTGATCTATACTGCACCGGCAAGCTGAATAGTGCTGTGAACTACTCAACAGTCGCCAAGGGCTTTGAAGCATGTTTCAGGTTTAAGCTACTGAGATGGAGTTCAAAGGATCCACAATGTCTAAGGCTTGTCTGAACATAAGGCCCCAGGGCTTTGGTGGAGGAGACATCTCTAACGCTGACCTCAGCTGCTCTGAAAAGACTTCTGATGTTAGTGAATGCTAAAGAGAATATACGAATATTCACACAATGAAATGTAACAATCTTAGATTTAATACATCAAAAACATCTTTTGGCAATAGAAATGGCCCAGTTTATCAACTGACCTTTGACCATGAGTCTTTAAACCTAACCAAAACAAAACAAAACTAAAAAACAATATAAAACAACAACAAAAACAAAACTAAACTAAACTAAAAAGCAAAATAAAACAACAAAAAACAATTTTAAAAAAAGCAAAACCAAACGAAACAAAACAAAATACAAAACAAACAAAAAAAACAACTGACTTTGTTAATGCATACAATAGTCAGAGCTGGCGTAAAACTAGCAAAACAAAACAAAACAAAAAATAATTACAAATAATAAAAAATTAAAATAAAATGCATGTTTGAAAATATTTTTTTCTTCTCTAGATTATTTCTTGTTATATCTACTACTATATAATAAAAATAACACAATAACCAAAAGTACAAGGTACAACAATTTAAATAAAATTTATAAACAGTTGTAAATTAAAATTCTAATCTTTTTAAATGAAATTTCACTTTGCTTTATTATATTCTTAGCAATGAGCAGAGCTGTATTCAAAAGGTTCTTGGTACATACTATTTAAAATGCCTGCCAGGAAGTGAAGCCAAGCGAACACTGAGAGGCACAATGCCAAATGCTTGAGTGACTCTAATGGGAGAGCGCCTCTATAAACACACTTTTACGACGTGCCCTGCCCTGACCTGTTTGTCCATCAATTTATATTCCTTCAACTATCAGTCCACACTGAGTCTCTCAGCCCAGTCAAGCACACCTGAAACAAGCAGCATTTCCACAAACCGTACGCAAAGTGCTTGACACACGAATCCCTCTAAACAAACTCACCTGTCTACAATCTTAAGGTGGATATTTTGACACTAAAGTTATTTTCAGCTATGATATTCACCAAAAATGAAAGCCATATATTAAGAATTAACATTAAACCACATGTATAAAGCTACATTACAGGTTATAACCCTACCTGGTGTGGTTGTGATGAAATCCAGAAGTTTCGCAGCCGTAATGACCAAGTCTGAGCAAACTGATTTTGGCTCTCTTTGCCTGGATAATTGTTCAGCTGTGGCCAAAACAGTGAACTAGCTAGTGAACAGTGAACAGCCATCCTTAAGCTCTCTCACACCCTAAAACTCTACAGAACTGCACAGATTCTCACACAAATGCACATGAGACAGAGATTATCCAAGGGGTGGGCCGAAAGTTGTGCATGGTAGAAACAGAGAAACTTTGAAGGTTTATTCCCTACCTTGGACACTTAACCCACTCTTTAAAGCAAATTTTGTCCCTTTTGATTGCAATTTGTAGGTGATTTTTAGTGTGCTTGTACTAATTTTGAAATAAATGATTTGATGTCTAATAAAAATAGCAATCAAGCAACTGTGTTGAGTGTTTAAATTATGTTTGGGTCCAAATGTAAAATTTCTCAGTTTAATCTCATATGATATGTTTCTGTGTTGTTAATTCATAATTTTATAATACACCATCTTGCCGTGAAGCATCAGGATCCAACAGGAAGAAAGATTCTCTGAACAATGAACGCCAACTTTCAAAAGTTGTTCTGACACTGAGAATTTCAAAAACATCCGACTGGAGAGCAGACATTTCAATCCACTCAACTATTGTACAACTTGAATAGATGTAGTTCAGAGCCGTTCTCCCATACACGAATCCTGTCAAACACAAATCACAGAGGAGGTCGAGTGGAGAGACAGCAACTGTCTCATGCTCTGTCACTCTACTCACTAAAATGTCAGGGAGCAAAGCCCTTCATCACACCTGCCTTCATCACTCCAGAGACAGGAGAGTGAATAGAGCTGAGCCCGGTCCAAACTTTGCTCTCTTCTTGTGGTGCCTTCACACAGAAATCTAATGTGACGCTGTGAAACACAGTGTCCTAGTTTGACAATGTAGGGACACATAGTAATACTTCTAAGAATACCACAGTCAAAAACTAAACGTCTGGGATTTTGAGAAGCTTTCAATGCACAACTCAGATTATGACAATTCAAATTCCCAAACATACTGACTGTGAACAGTTTATCTTTAAAAGTCACTGCTGTGCATTTAAAATCAAAGATTTTTCTGCTATAACCTTTAGTATTATATTATATATGTATTTCAATTTTTTTGACCTATTATTTTCAAAATAAGCATTATTATTAACAACAGAATTTTATTGCAGCACATGCACATAATATGTGTATGTGTTTAAATTTAAAACACTAGATGAGATGAATTTTGAAGACTTTTGACTGCTTTTCTTTGTTTTTGCATCTAACTCACGTTGGCCGCCAGCTGAGAGGTCAGGGTCGCCACTTTCTCCTGAGAAGCGTCCAGCTCTCTTCGCAGTTTTCTTATTTGCTGTAGGAAAAGAAGTGGTTTCTCATTACAAACCTCTATGAGCTGTGCGCTCAAGCAATGGATAATAAACTGCTTTCATTTTCTTTGCTTAACAGTAACAAAAGAACCTAGATATCAATCAGTGGCCTCTGGTAAGCACTCTGGCATGTAAGACTTTGAAATACCTTCCAGTGCTTTCTCTTGTATTATACTAAAAGAAAGTGTGTGTGAAATGGAAATTACCGTTGTATTTTGGACTGTTTGGCCCTTGATTGAGAAAAGAAAAGTACAATTAACTCTATGTTGCATGTTCGTACAAAATGCAGGTTTAACCATGAAACAGGAATACATTAGTTTTTAGCACTTATAGGGAAAAGTTAACCATTACATGACACAGCATATACAAAAGTCTGCGGTCTTGGACAAAAATGTTAGCAGGAGAGAGAACAGTAATGGCACACAAACACAAAAGGAAGTGAAATCAAAGGAAAATCAGTGATCAAATGAACAAGAGTCCAAATCAAAGTGAACCTGGGAAATTATGGATGTGTCCATGACTGTATGTGTGCCAGTGAGAAAGTGAATTATAGATATCGATACCAGAAGAGTGTAAGTATAAAATAATGCAACATAGGGTTAAATTTTCAATTTTGAAAACACTTGTTGTTAAACATATTGGTTTGCTTGTCCGATTCAGTCAGCCACCTGATGTTGGACTTTGTCAAAGTGTATCACTGTTTGACCTTTTATTGCTTTAACATATTTGATTCTACCAAAATCACAAATATAAGTAGGAACAAGATATTCTTACCTCTGAGTGGGCCTTCTCCTCCGTCTGTGGAAGAAAACAACAGTTAAAGGACATGAAAGTACCCAAATACAATATTACCAACATCCCAATAGCTTTTTTTTTAATTTTTTTATTTTTTTGCACATATAACCTCAAAATCAGTTTCCTAATAGATCTGATAAGAAGAAAGAATTAAGAAGCAAAAATCCACACCAGCTCTTTGCAAACACTTAAAGGTAAGTCACAAAGCCATACACAATAACCAATGATCAGAATTTTGCCATTTGGATCAGATTTTTTGTTATCCGTTAGTAGCAGCTGATTTGAAGCCAAATGTTAGACTGTTAGGGTTTGCATGAATTAAACATGTGAAGGTAAATACAAACAGGCTTTCTGCATGATGGATTATTACCTTGTCTAAAAACGCCAGCACCTGAAATTGAGAAAATGTGTGTTCAAATAGTGGCAAAGACACAATGCTGAGCCACCATGAGCCTCTGAGGTGGGTAAACTA
This sequence comes from Tor tambroides, assembly GCA_021397915.2. Classification (NCBI taxonomy): domain Eukaryota; kingdom Metazoa; phylum Chordata; class Actinopteri; order Cypriniformes; family Cyprinidae; genus Tor; species Tor tambroides. Next base: position 43,155 of record JAFVLL020029346.1, on the reverse strand, counting down.
CCTCTCTAAATCTCCTCATTAGTCTTCATTCATAGCCTTGATGAATAGTGGATGTTGTACTGTAAGTGTACTGTATTTAAATTGATGACTTCTCAAAGAAATGACTCCTTAAAGTTATTAGTTTTTCAAGCTCGGGCATATGGAAACAGTGTGTATGATGTTACTGTTACTCAGAGACTAGCAGTTAATATTGATGAATTTGCTATGCACTAAAATGATTTTGATATAGAAAGTGAGATTCAAACAAGGAATGTAAAGTGTATTTATTATATTTTGAAAGGAAACAGTTATAAATTGAAAAAGATAAATAAATAAATAAATACAAAAATATCAAATATATCTAAAAAAAAAAAAAAAAAAAAGGCAAAATGTAAGGACAAATTTGTTAAAATGCATAATTGCACTCAAACAGTCTTTATCATTGTAGGGTACAACAGGGCTCAAGACATAACTTGAGGAAAATCTGCTTTTCCCTACTCCTAAAACGTATGATTGCAGAAATAAATTTGCAGCATATTGTGTTTTGATAACTAGTTGTATTTTACTTTATTTGATAAATACATTGTCATAAAATATGTTCATTTTAAAAATACAGCAAATAAATGAAATATGTTGGTTTCACCACATAAATAAGGTGATAATCTCTAAGCTGGATAAACAGGTTAATAAATGATATTTACCTTTTAAATCTAACCATGTCATTTCAACAAATGGAAACATCAGTCAGCTATTTATTATCACAAACTATTGTGCCTTTAGCCCCAACAAGTGCTTTTTACCCCAAATACCATACTTTTATATGTTCCTCTGTTACTAAAAACTGTTGATTTAATTACCTTGATCAAAGCCCTGTTGTATCCTATACATATTTTCAAAAAAGTACTATTGATTTATGTATAGAACTTTTAAATTAAGAAACATGCTTATTCACATATCTAAAAAAAATCCCAAAGAAAGCTACAGCCAAGACTTTCTAATTATTTTGCAAAATGGAAATTTGACTGTTTATTATGACTCTGTTTATTACAACCTTTTGGGCAGCACTTTATGTCTCACTATTAACTAGTTGTTTATTAGCATGTCTATTGTTAACATATTGGCTGTTTATTAGTACTTACAAAGCACATATTGTGCATGACCATATTCTACATCCCTAATCCTACCCAATACCTAAATTTAACAACTACCTTAATAACTATTAATAAGCAGCAAATTAAGAGTTTAATGAGGCAAAAAGATGGACCTTAAAATAAAGTGTGACCACCTTTTGTAAGAACACTACAATGTCACTCACCGCAGAATACAAAGATGATGTGCTCGAGACCAAAGACAGTGAAGAACCATGAACTGCAGACAGAAAAGGTGTAAAAATATTGACTTTTCTAATGCTACAGGAAACAACCTACTGAAAAGTTATCGATGTACAGATGTAAACAAATAAATTCTTCTAAAAGAAGTAACTGCAGTGCTAACCTTCATCTGTGCTGTCCCGGAAGGAGCCGGACCGGCTCATTCCACGTGGCCGTTCCTCCAGCGAGGTGGCACTGCCACCCAAAGTGTGTCCCTCCCCGTACAGCTCAAACGAGTCTTGTGCTGGAATACTGTTGGAGCGGCTCATACTGGTGCTGGGAAGATTATACTGCGACATGCTGGTGGGGCTCACTGCAACACAAATGTCAGGATGACAGAAAATATAATTTATTTTATATTAGTCCATGGAATCACGAGAAATCAAGCCATTTCTTTGGGTTCTACTATTTTCTATTGGGTTCTAAAAGTCATAAATCAGATATATGTTAACATACGCAGGTTTGAGTAGTGGTATTTGCCAGTGTTGGTGCTGGTTGTGCCTGGTGGTGAAAGAGGACTGCCTGTGTCCTGCAGTCCTCCAGTGGAGTGAGAACGCAACCATTCCTTTCCTTCCTCATGTGACGTCTGTCTGGAGGATGGAGGGTACCTGATTGAGGACAAACAGACTATTTTAGCTATCTTCCCAAAATGCAATGCTTTTTCAAATTTTTTGGGGGAAAATAATTTCCAAATATTGAGTCCGTAAAACTGGAAGCACCAAATCTCTGGCTGTGATAGGGTGTAAAAATGATTTATGCAATAAAGCTTGATGATAATAACAGCCCACACAGTCTCATATCCATTGTTCCACAGTAATAGCTTTAGGCAGTGGGCAGTCTTATCAGCATGCTTGAAAGACAGTTTCCATAAAACTAATGGAGATCACGTGGATCTTCCTGGCTGGACTATCTTCAGCGCACACATCACTGCTGACCTGAGCTGAGCCTTTAGTATTAAAATACCATATTGTGACCTAACAGACTATAACTGATTTGCTCACATTGCAATTTAACTGCAAATGGAAGGTCATGCAGCATTTAGGCAGTTTATCATTCATCATGGCTGCATGTCTCTTTTATAGTGGTTTGAACACAATAGTCAGATTTTATTTAAATGCTGTGCTTATCTTTGTGAATATTTAATTGCTTCTTAAGAACATTGTGATATTTTCCTGCTGTGGTTTCTGTGGTTGTCTCTTGCTAAAAGCATTAATAAATGGAAGACTGGTGAGTCACACAGTTTGACAAGTCACTGTGGATACAGCCTGCAAAACATTTTGCCAACACTGCCAGTTTTGTGGTTCATTGTCAGAATGCACTATGCAGTTACTAAGGTGTTCTACGTGGTTGTTTGGTAATTACTTAATGGCTCAGGTCAAAAGAGCCCATTCGCAAGTCTCTTGATATTCTTGCCTTCTGTGTACACTATATATATATATATATATGTGTATGTGTGTGTGTGTGTGTGTGTGTGTGTGTGTGTGTCTTCAGATGTGCTGCTTAATATTTTTGGGAAAATAATTGGAAATCTGGAAATCTTTTGTGACACTGTAAATGTCTTTACTGTGACTTTTGATTTATTGAATGCGTCCTTGCTGAATAAAAAGTATTAATTTCTTTTCACCCATTTTACCATCCACCAGGTGAAAAATGCCAGTTTATTCACTTTGAAAATGAATCACACAAGTCTCCTCAAAAAGCCTCACGATTTGAGGTACAGCTTGAAGTGCCAAAGTTTAGTATTTAGGGTAAGGGGTTTGTTCAAATCACTAATTTCTTGGTGTAACAATAGTGATGCTTGCCAGAGCAAACACCACTAATACATACGTAGATAAACACATGTAATGAGCAAGTGACAAGTTTAAAAGCTACAGTTGATGACAAGTCTAATGCTAGTTACTTGATGGAGGTGAGAACATAAAAACATACTTATAAGGACGATTAGATGGATAGTGGTAATATTAGTACCTTAATCCCTTTTTGGGTAGAGTGTTTCTGTCAAGAGGCATGCTATTAAAACAGAAGAAAAATAAGAGTGTTATCTATGACAAACAAGCAGTTTTAAGTAGCTAAGATAAAATCAAGGCTAATAGATTTTAATGTTCCATTACTTCATTAACATATCATGTAATATGGCTTTTACGAATACCATTTGCTGGATATACTCCACTTACCCCTCAGAGAGGGTGGATTTGACGCTGCCCGTGCGGGTGACTTTTGGCCCATGGTGGTGTGGGAGCGGCAGGTCTATGGACTCTGAGCTTGTGTGTAAACTGGTCATACTGTGGCAGCTCAGTGTATCTTTACTGCCCGCAGATGAACTGCTGAGGTTTGGTGGCCAAGGCCGGGCGTTAGAGGGCAGAGAGAGGCCTGATGCCGGACTAGAGGCTGGAGAGTCAGTATACAGGTCAGGCGTTTTGCCGTACAGCGGGCTGCTGCCTCCACTCTGCCCACCCATGCTGCCCAGACTACCTGTTCCTGAGGAGGGTGAATCCAGGCTGGCCTGCCGCGCCAGTGTGCCATGGGGGCTGCCCAGAGCCGATGGGCATTTACCAGAGTCAGGGGTGCCAGGGGAACTGGGTTTACTGCTGGCCTTACTGCCAAACAACCTGGGCAAATTGATAACACAAACAATTGCTTATAAAATCTTGCTTATGTACATTGTTGCATTGAATTGAGTTGATGAAAATGTGTTCTTTCATGACAGAATGTAAACGTAACCATGCCATTTAACTTAAAAACAAAGTTTCATCACTAATTTCACTGGCTAGCTTGCACATAATCAAATCTGCTTTTAGTAGAGGATCAGCCAATGGTTATCTCTGTAAGGTTTCAGCAATAACAGCCTGAGGTGATGCAAGCAAATCCAGCTATACACTTCAGGTTCACAGAGCAGAGGAGCGCAACACGCAGACATGTTTTTAAATGGACACACCTAATAATACAGAGATCAGTGCGCTGGAAACACACTCACACGTCTGCTTTGATCAGCTCTGAACTGATCTGATCTGAATGGCAAATCATTCTCACTGAGGAGTGTTTCCATATATGCACTTATACACTACAACCACCAGGTGGCAATCTGACCCTCCACCGTCCTGTGTGCAACTGTCCTCTGATGTGGGAGAGAGGTGCTGAGACAGACTGCTAAAGCTGCAATGTGATTTAGATTCTCAAAAATGGGTTGCAGGTCTAATATGAAAGCAGAGTTACAGACAACAGGGAGATACAATGCTAAATGCATAAATGATAAAGTACAACTAAACACATAATTGTGTAAATTAAACAGGCTTAACTTTTTAAAGGCTTTCAACATATTTTTTTTATATGAAGGCTGTTCAATCAAACTTCACAGTAGCCTTACCTTACCCATTTAACTTATGCGCAAAATTGGAATATCGCATAAAACATTTGCGATTAAGCATCCAACGAGTCAGAGAGAACCTAATCGTCGCTTCCTGATAAACTGGCATAATAATAATAAATTTGCATATTGTTGAGTCTATCTTAGTCCTATCTTCACTTTTGGTACTGCACTGGGTCATCCCTTGATGTCCACAGTGAAATCTGGTCATGAAGCAAAACCCGTTAAGAACCACTGATTTAGATTACATCCTGGTCTATTCATCAGAGCTTCTGTGGGCTGCTGACAAGACTTCTGGTCGTCTAATGGTGGCTGGAAGAGATACAAAAGTGAGACTGAAGACTATGGATATGACTAAAACAATGAGCTCCGTAAGCTTGAACTCATTGGCGAACCAATTCAGCGGTGCGGCGCAGCCTGAGGCCGCTCACATACTAAGGAAACATGCTGGAACGCTTCCTCCGCTCTGGCCAAGAGGTCACAACATCACAGGTGTAAGCCAAACCACAAAAAGCAATTGTTCTTTCTTACTGTCTGCCTCTGTCCATTTGTCTCAAGCTAACTGCTTACTTTGCTTTCATATTTTAGTCTTATCTCTGCTTATGTCTGCCTTTTGTCATCTTTGTCTAACTTTTCTTGTCCTCCTATTACCCCAGTCATTTCATTCAGAAAGAAAGTCAGTTACCTGCGGAATGTGGGGGATGCAATGTCTGGGTATTTGGAGCCTGGCTGTCTGAGTCCAGATTGGGTGGACGTGGGACTGGATTTGGGGGAGGTAGACAACCCTGTTCCCTCCTGATCCGACCCTGCCACTTTCTCTTTATCCGTCTGGTTGATGGTGATGGGACTTGAGCGTCCTGAGCCTACTTTCCCAGCATCTCTTCTCTTTGTGCTGGTTGGGGTTCCTACCACCCCTCCACTACCTCCTGCAGATTTCCCGCTGACATTCGCATCAATGCTGCTAGAGCTAGAACGATGCCCGCTCCGGCCCACCACACTGCTCCCCCCGCTAGATGACTTTGCTGGTCTAGGTAGGGAGCGATACTGGAGTGGAACCTTCGAGCCCCCACAACCTAACAAAACAGCATCGTCCTGATGTTGAGCACCATCGAGACTCGTTTTCCGCCCATTGCCGATTCCTGTGCCCTTTCCGATGCCTGCAGACTTGGGTACCTTGCCTAGAGTAGCAGAACCACTGGCCAGAGTGGCTCCGCTGGCTGTGATGAGGGTTCCGGCGGGACCTGGTATCTTCTTAAAGCCGAAGGAGCTTGTGGTAGGCGGCCGACCGATGCCTGAGGGTGGCTTCTTTCCTTCATCTCCGCTACTCTTGCCCGCATCTGATGGTGAGCGCTGGATACTTGGGCTCTTAGATGGGGCCTTGCCTTTCTCAGATACCTTGGCATCATCTGTTTTACCTGTCAGCACAAAGATGTTTGTTATGGCACTGGTACCTCCTGCTTAATCGTTAAATACTGCTGGCCAGGGGTGGCCAGTTTTTGCACATTTTTTGCAAATACTTTCACAACCCAATCCATCATCACCAATACAATGCAAAGCCACTCTGCCAAACACTGCTGTGTTCTAGCCAATGGCACTTCTTGCAACTCAGCAAACAGCACAACTCAGCCAAAGTTACTTGTTCCTGCTGAGTATCCCAAAAAAAATAGCTTGACAGAGGTTCAGTTGCAAAAGTTGGCTGAGATAAAGGAAAAGACAAACACTCAACAGTTTCTTAAAGATACCAAAAAGCCTCTAGTCTTTTGATTTCACCTTCTCTTTGAAGCTACAGTAAGCAATTTTCTGGAATAGCATGCATAAAAGGTCCCCTACTGACAGATATCACTGAAATTGTGCAGCCTTTGGTTTGTAACCAGCTAAAAGGAATCATTTTCTTTCATGCTTCCTTGCAGAAACTTGCGGGTTCCATTTTAAAAGTTCTTTACAGAACTGACATTTTGAAAGGGTACCTAAAGGTTTTCTAATGGGCCAAAGTGTCACTTTGAGGAACTACTGCTTCTTTTCATTTTTTACAACATACAACTGTATAAAAGTTTGATACCTGGTGTTTTGAGAGAGGTGGAAGTGCCTTTGGTCCGTGGTGGCGTGATGCCAACCTGGGCACTCATGCCCCTCCTCCAGGAGCCTGTTTGAGACATGGACAAACCTGTCTTCTGGCCAACATCCTCATCCTGACATGAAGAGGAAGGGGATGAAGTCTTCCACTTGTCCATCCCTGGCTCCATCTCTTCATCAACCTTCTTCAGATCCTCAGCACCAGCCCAGCTGCTAGCATCCTGCTCGGTATGTCTGTGCGTGTCTTTATTTGACTGTGAATCACACAGACACACAGAATATAGCTCAAACACACAGAAATCTCACTTTGGCAATCCATCTGACAGACAGCCAAACTTTTTTTACTAGCCAAAGCAAAATGTCCAAAACTCTCAGTCTGTTCAATCTGCTGAGGCCTACTGACAGATTGCTGATACAAAGCTATTTATAAAAATGTGTCTGTGAGGAGAAGAAATACATAAGAGCAGAGTGTATGCACACCTGTGCTGCTTTGCTCTTGCGAGATGAGATGCCAGAATACGTGGGTGGATTCAGATCATCAGTGCCGATGTTATCTAAACTATCACTCAAACCACTGCTGACTGAACTACTGTCATCCCAACTGTAAAGACAAAAAGAGAAAAGTGTTAAAAAATAAAACCTTATAAGCAGAAACGAAAACCAAAATTTTGGTGGCTTCTTATTCACATCCCAAAAGTATCACTAAACTTATACTTAATGTAAGCTGATTGACATACATTAGTTGATAAACCATGACTGTTTCAAATCATTCAGCATTAAAAATTGCTCAATACTTGTCATGCCTGGTTATAAAATAGTGTATCAGTCATGCACCGTTGTCATTTTTAAATTCAGTTAGGACATTATTTATCTGATTTATGAGCCTTTTTTCCCTTGTGGACATGTCCCATTTGTGCTTTGGTTTTTTTAAGGTTTTATCTTCTGGAAATATTAAGTTCATCCCCATAAGGTTTATCTTTGTCTTTGATTAGACCTTTCCAAACATTCATCTCAAGGACCAGGCCTGAAAATATGCTTGCAATGCACGTTCATTCATATTTCAAAGCCTGCATTGTTGACTCACTGTCACCATCTTATGCATATTAATTTGCTTAATTAGTCCACTCTGCAGCTTCCCCACTTCAATTCTCATTAACTATTGACAATAGTTCTCTTTTCCCCAGTCCTTACATTCTCATTGCTCTCCATTTACCAGACCGTGTCTAATTAATAAAGGATATTAAACAGTAGCTTTGATACCCTCGACTTTGTTGACCCAGTTGAAAATCCTAGAAGTAAGCTGAGTGTGAATGCATATGAAGCTATTATTACTGCCAAAGCAGAATTGTATAACATGGCCCAGTCAATTGCAAACTCATTTTCTGTCTATTACACCGGATAAATCATATGTTATTTTTTATCGCCTAATGTCTTTCTCTCGTGTTGCTAAGGGAACTCTGTTTGATCATGTGTGTGCACGCATATGTCCTCACGTTTAATGAATTCCTCAGATCTGATCATAGAGATATTGTGTTCAACTCTCTGATGACTGGTTGCTGTTTGCTGCCCGGCTCTACAGACTAAATTGACAGCTATTCCGACATGAAATCCATTTAGACAAGACAAAGAGAAACATCCCGGCATTTACCGACATCTTCTGACATAAAAAGAGACCACTGAAATATTCAAACCTCTTTCCTAATGTCAGTATCTACAGTTCAATTATTCATATCGATTCTAGGATTCTGAGTAATGCTTACAGAACAGTGTTGGCATTGAAAATTCAATATATTCACATCTACCCAGGAGACGTGCCTGTCCAGGACATTTCGTCTTCTTCTTGAAATGTTTGACGAGCTGTAAAGATTCGCTCGACTTTTATAATGTATGCAGGACAGAGCGAGAAGGAAAGAAAAGTTTCAGAGGCTGAAAGCGACTGGATAATAATTGTGAGAGACCCCGCAGGGCTCTTAACACCAGCGTGTGGGTGTTTCTGAAGACTCCAGCATTAGAAAGAGGCTTGGAGGGTGCGAGTATGTGCGCAATCACTCTAAAAATATCATTATTGATTTTTCAACATCCTTGTTTCTCCCTTATTTAACTCCAGGAGCACTTGACACATTTAGCTTGAGATCTCATACTGTTATACAATAATGTAAATTAAAGATTAGAAATGCCAAACTTTAAAGGCTATTATACAACAGACCGTTTTCTTAAATCTGACTGAATGGGCATTTGAAGCCAATGTAACAAAGCTGATATATGCACAAATTCTATATTAATGCAACAACTTGCTACAAAACATTAAACAGTCTACAGTTAGACAAATTATCTACATCACTTGGCAGTCTCACTTGTGATCCTCCCAGTCAATTGGGATTTCAACCATAAGATGCGTTAAAGTCTATTGGTAACATCAACAATGGTTGTGCCTAAAACTTGTGTGTAAACTAAGCAGAACTTTTCAAGAGTGAAATGACTTTAGTGTCTAGTGGCTTGACACACATTAGCAGCTAATGCTTTAACGCCTGGGTAGAGTTATTGACTACTTGGTGCTATGATGTGCTGGCAGTTCAGACGAATGTTAAATCAAGCTTAATACTGCAAGTTGAAGTGCAAAGTGTTGCAACTGAGCACCTACACAAATCAATAACCACCAAATGCTCCAATCCAGTTGACAATTTCCTAATATGCACTCTGCTGAAACCTTACCCTGCCTGAGAGCTTTTTCTGCATTTGCCCTCCCACAATGTAACAGTAAACATCTAAAACTGTGGTACTCAAGCTTAGGTGGGCATCCTTTGCCAGCGGGACACTCTTTGGCAGGGGCTCATTGGTTAAGGTCACCTTGACAGTCTTGTTTTCACACACCCCTGTCCCCGCTGAGTATGCCCACTGCTTTGAGAGAATGACATCAGCAGGAAAAGAGCACAGTCACTGTTATGCAGCCAGAATCTACTTTAAAACTCGACTTCACAGGAAGCTGCAAGTGGGAAACAGATTATCTCATTTTGGTTGTTCATGTTAGAAATTTATTTTCGGGTTTGACCGTTTCATATTATTTCACAATATCTTGAATTTTAAGAATTAACGCTCAGGGCCATGGGCAGCATTTCAAATATAAATTTTCGGTAATTGACCATGAGAAATGAACTGTGATAAATGTTATATATTGAAGCACATTGTCAATGATGGCAAAATGAGCTGAAAATGAGTTCCCTTTAGTGCAGTTTAAGATAACATTACAAGGCTTTCCATAAAGCTAGGATTTGAACAATTCGACTGTTTAAAAGCATTATCTTTTCTTTATGTAGCAATTGCTGTCTTTTTATGCTAATTTGCCAAATATAATTGTTTGTTCTCTGAACACATTGAAATTAACCTAAATATCAATTAATCAATTAATGTTTTAATGAAGTAATGAATAATTACCTCAACATTTGGCTTCTTAGACTAAAATTTGTCACAGTTAATTCAGCAGAACAGCCTTGGGGCGACTGTCAGTGAATATCTAGGGTGGTACATTTTTTTTTTTTTGAGAAATGTGATGCCCTACAGACAGCAGTGGATCCTGGAATAGGCGATATATGATAATCAGTCTGGCAGGAAGCTCCGCCTCCACATACAGTGAGACAAACAGTCCACTTTTGAGTTATCCACTGCCGTTTTACAGGAACATGCATGCTGTCTGTTCCAATTACTCTTATTTAAAATGAATTGTGACTTAGCAGATATGTTTTTCCGAGCCTTGCCATGCACTTTCCTCCGCTATCCCCTCTCGCATACTGTAGGCTTCTATGCATAACAGTGCCCATGAAAAAATGCTAAAATGCTAAAATGCTATACTTTATATGTTAAAAGCCAATACAGATCAAGTTAATACAATCTGTGGAAGAAGCAGCTGACTACCACAATCTCGTATGCTTTATTGGGACTGTACAACATGATTCCAATGCGATTCAGTAGTTTTTTTGTTTTTTTTGTTTTTTAACAACAGCCAAACCTAATGCTGCTAGTGAGATAAAGACCCCAGAGAGCTGCCCTAGAAGCTTGCCTGAATATTTTATTCTTTCCTGTGCTGTGACGGGACTGACAGTAGGACCAGGGTGACATGCAGTCTCTGGACTATGTCCTTAGACACCAGTCCATTCATGATAGCAATTCCAGCCTGAGAAAACACACTCAAACTGGCTGCAATGTTTGGCTCCACTTGTGTCTTATTGAAGATGTCTTTTCTAGTTATAAACCCATCCATAATTCACATCAGCCAAGTTGCTACATAAAATGAGTTTCTGACTGTTTTTGACTCACACACCTGTGTTTGGTTGGGTGAATATTTTCCACAGATTGTTTTTTTAATTTAAACGCCTCACAGTATGTCGGCATTCACTTTACTTTCGTTAAGTGTGCAGTGCAAACGTCTATTCAAGCATACAGTAATATGCTCATGCAATATTCAGTGATGAAAGAACCATGCAACAATAACACTCAGTAAAACTAGATTTGCGTCCTACGTGGATCAAAACAAATCAATTTCTCGATCACTAGCTGTGTCCATTGGTCTGTTAAATATGTTTCATGCTGTGGCACGTAATTATAGCAAAGCAGCATATTCCAGAGGAAATTAACCATCGCCTCTATGGTTGCATAACAGTCCTGTACCTATATATATATATATATATATATATATATATACACACTGAGAAAATCACATTTAAAGTTGTCCAAATGAAGTTCTTAGCAATGCATATTACAAATCAAAAATTAAGTTACAGTAGGTATATATACTAATATATATATATATATATATATATATATAGGTACAGTACATATATTTACAGTAGGAAATTTACAAAATATCTTCATGGAACATGATCTTTACTTAATATCCTAATGATTTTTGGCATAGAAGAAAAATCGATCATTTTGACCCATACAATGTATTTTTGGCTCTTGCTACAAATATACCTGTTTTTGTGGTCCAGGGTCACATATATAAACATGTCTTTTAAGTGTGTGCAGCCATCAGCCAGTTATTTCCACTTCTATGAATCAAATTAAACCCTCAAACAAGAATACAGCAATTCAAAGATTACCATAAGAAGTCTTAAGAACCTGATGCCATGTTAATTCTTTTTAATTCTTCATGATGCCATGTTAATTAATTTCAAAGAAACTCATTTACAGAAACAATGTCTGCTATCCAATGATCCTCAACGGGAAAATGTACAACATTTAGCAGTCTTCCAATGTTAATGCTGAAATAACAACACACTGAAAGCTTTTTCAAATGTACAACATAAGAATAATCCAATTTAACCGAGTAAATCTTGTCAACATTCACCAAAAACGAAGTATTTTGCACTAACCTGAAGTTAATATCTAGAGCTTTAGCTGTACATTAAACCAAATGGTGACAGGCCTGTTAGAGTCACCAACATACCAAAGTATGTCTCAAAACCAGTGACCAGTACTGAGTGAGGCGAAAGGGTGAACACTAACTCACCGCCCTGCGACTGATGCTGTCTGGCTTTCTGCAAGCTGCCCATGTCATGATGTAGCTCCAGGGGAGGAGAAATCAAAAGAAGAAAAGCAAAGGAGAGAGAAAAAAGGAAGGGAAGAAGATAGAGGAAGAATGCAACCCACCTGCTTGGTTGCGAAACATGGGCTAGAGGGAAGAGAGCGACATCTCACCACTTCTTACAGCTCCACCCCATCCCCCACACCTCACCCCTCCCCTGGGCCCATCATGCACTCTGAGAAATGCTTCAGACATCCTCAACCAACTGGGGCGTTGCCAGAAGAGACAGACTCCAATCAAAGTCAGAGTCAGGGTCAAACTTAAAGTTGCATGCTGGGTAACACAAGGGAAATGTTGCACAATGACCTTTATGCGCTGAAACTTTGGGAACTGGAAATATCCAACTCCTATTTATCAATTCTTAATGGTCCTGATTAAATAAATGCATACTGGCCTTAACAAGGTGCGTCATTCAAAGTAAAAAAAAAAGTGAAATGTTCTTCAGCGGCTGTATTTGTACAGCTTAATCAAATCAGTTTGAAAGACATGACCTTGTGGAGGCAGAGTATGACAATGTCTCTTATGAAATCAGGGACAGTCAAACGTCACTCCACTGGCTTGTGTGAAAAAATGTGCTTGACTTCTGCATTGCAGAGGAAACCGGCAACCAGCCGCCACGAAACACTAAATCCGCAGACCTGAGCTTCAGATACACCGCATTACTTCTGGAAATCAATACACTGACACCACTCAGTGATACAGAAGCTGTAGTTTTCAAACAGACAAACCCACAATCACAGAAGCAGTGAACTGCATTCTTGATTAGTGATTGTATGGCAATATGTGGAAAGGAGAGCTGATAAACAGTATGACTGTGGTGATTGTGATGGTGCCCAATTTGGCTCTGTCACATTTGCTTCTGCTGAAGAAAAGGCAATTCAGGGCCATTTCAATTGGCTGTGCAATGCCCTCTTAATCATGAAGGCCTGGAATCATAGCTATTTATTTCACACTATTTGAAAATTGCATTTCACACAGTTATTTACTTATTTAGTCATCATGCATTTGGTGCCATGTTTTGTGTGAGGTTGGAAGGGACAGGGATGATTAAGCGTAATAGAATAGCTTATTAAGTTATAAAATGCATATATAAAATGACTTAAATTTTGTCTGAGAATGAACTCGACCCTGTTTATATGTCATGTGTGAGTTGTGGGGAAAAAAAAAAAAAAGAATTAATTACCTATGAAAAAAATATTAATTTCACTCCCAAAAAACTGAACAGAAAGTTAATATAAAATGTATTAAAACATATATGTATGTTTTAAAAATATATGACCTAAGAGAAGATACATTATATAAAACATGAAGAACATTTTCACAACATTTCTATTAACAAACAAATTAGGTCAAATGGGTGCTAGAAAATGTCTGCATTTTTTAAGTTGCTTTGAACTTTAAAAATTGTAATTTAATAATATTATTGTGAACTAATAATATGTTCAAGATAACATTTTAATCATTGCTTTTGACTTAAGTGCAATGACAACATACATTTACTACTTTACATACTACAAAGCATAAATGAGTCTTAAAATATAAAGCTGACTTTATACTGTAGAAAGTGAGTAGACGTCTTTGGCATTAAACCCCATTAAATAATGTAGTAATGTAGGCTGGGTTTTTCTGCCTGGGCACTAATGAAACCTCTTGTTTGTTTATGCGGACAGTGTTTCTGTTTACATCCCCAGGGCAATGATCAATCCAAATGCTCTATTACTTACTGATTTTGAACAGTGTTTGTCACTAGCAGAGTATGCCTCTTAAATCCATTATCTAAACAGATGCACACCGTCTGCATGAAGAATTGAGTATGAATCTCAAAAACCCAGACAGTGCAAGCAGAGAAAGAACGGCTTGATTTTTGTATCATTCATTCTAGAAAAATATGCCGATAGTTATGACATACATAGAGCAATAATGGCTCAATGATGGTCCTGTATTGATCAGGACCAGCAAATCAGAAGCCTCTAATGGTGGTAAAAATGGCTGTGACAGAGCTAGCATATCTGATCAATATGATTTGCAATGCAGCATCTGAAGTCAACCGGACTGAGATTTGACTCAAAACTGATTCCAACGGTATTTGTTGTTAGCATGTCGCTAAGCTAACGACACAATTATGGTGGCCCAGTAGTGCACAACACAATGAAATCTCCACAACACAACGCATAGGACTAAATTTCACTGTGTTGTGGTTTGGTACCGTTGTGTTGCGGCTTGTTTTCGTTGTGTTGTGACTTTTTTCCATTGTGTTGTGCTAATTTTGTTGTGTTGTGGCTTGTTTCTGTTGTGTTGTGCTAATTTTGTTGTGTTGTGGCTTGTTTCTGTTGTGTTGTGCTAATTTCATTGTGTTGCGGCTTGTTTCCATTGTGTTGTGCTAATTTCGTTGTGTTGTGGCTTGTTTCTGTTGTGTTGTGCTAATTTTGTTGTGTTGTGGCTTGTTTCTGTTGCGTTGTGCTAATTTCATTGTGTTGCGGCTTGTTTCCATTGTGTTGTGCTAATTTCGTTGTGTTGTGGCTTGTTTCTGTTGTTTTGTGACTTGTTTCCATTGTGTTTAAATCTTGGATTAAAGAAAATTAGAATGAAAGACACATAAAGGACAAAAGGGTATAGCGAAATACTAAGGCAGCACTTTCAAGGGTTTATTCCAGGTGAACATACAATAATTATTCTGCTCTTCTGTAAATGCTTGTAGCTGAAGTTCAAAACCTAAAAGTGCTGAACAACAAAATAAGTGTCTGAATACCTTTCTCTATTTAGTTACTACTTAACATTCCTGGGGGAGTTAGAGGAGATTTATATTGACATACCAACCAAGTTTGTATCCTGAAAATGAAGATGAATTATGTAGAAAAGGCTCAAGAGAAAACATGAAACTGTTACTATTGAGGAAAGAAACCATGTGGGTTGACCTTAAACTGTCTAGAGTCAGGTTCTGGTTGATTTGGTAGACTTTGATGGATGGTCTTGAATGCAAAGGGAAGGAAACACAAACCAGGAGGCTGGCAGGGGGTCTCAGTATCGGGAGTCATGGGAAACATGGTCGGATATTGCAAAGTGTTACTGGAGATTTCAAATACAGAGAAAACATAGTCCTCGAAAAACAGTATCACAAGCACCTATCAACTTTTTAATCAGCAATTTATCTTTTTTCAGACATTTCAATGCACTTTATCTAGATTATCTATTGTTTCTGAATAAATTGCAACGAGTATGATAGTTTAAACATATAACCTACTGGAATTACTGACCTACTGTACATTTTCATACATAATTGTCTGATGCTTGATATAAATGTGGCTAATGAGATATAATTATAAAACAAATATGGGTCAAAGACGAAAAAAAAGGTTTAAGCATAAAAACAATAAGTGTAATACTGCTTTAAATTGTTGTTGTTTTCCCCCCAAAAATGTAAAAAGTTTTCTGTTTAATTTAATTGCAATTTTGTTTTTGTTTTTCTGAGTAAAAAAATAAATATTGTACATTTTCCCCTGATTTACAGAAGACACGCACTAAAATGTCATTCAGTATAACAGTCTTGTCAGGCATATTTACAACAAAAATCAATTTATGACATATTAAAAGACTAATTACTTTCACCCCAAATGCTAATTAGCTGTAATTTTACTTTTTTTTTTTAATTTTCCACTATCCTAGGCTTTGCACATTTGTCAGTCAGGATTTTTTACTCATTTAAAACACATTAAAATTTAATATGCTCCTTTATTCTTATATATTTTAATATGTACAAGTCAGAATAAGCATGTTGTTTGAATTTTTACATAAATATTGTGTTACACTGAATGACAATGTAACACTATTTCAACCAAATTTTGATATTTTATTCTCCAAAAACTTATTTGAAACCTTAAAATGATACGCTTTACTTACATTTAATGTGCTTTCTATGGACATAAAATCACTTTTGTAAATTTCTTTTGACACGGACATTTTAACGTCTTTGACTCATATATATATATATATATATATATATATATATATATAGTAATATAGAAAATAGAAAAACCTTTTAATCTAATGGTGAAGAATCAATAATGAGTTAAAAGAGCAGCTTTGTGGAGCAGGGCAAGAATAGTCATTCATTTATGAAGCGGGCAAATGAATCTCAATTAGTGAGTGATTTCCTGCACCAAATGAGATGGTACGGTGACCATCTATAACCTGAAAGAACTCCATGGCTCCATTTCAGTGTGATGAATGAAGGTGCAGGAGTTTGAATCATTTTGAGTTTAGAATAATAATTCATCCTGTCAGACTTTTGTATAAAAACACTGAATCAGTCACAAAACCACATTTGTGTAATATGAATCTTTGTCAATGACTGTAAAATCACATCACTACAAAATCCCCCCATTGTTTACCACAGAATAACAAAACCACAGATCATTTTAACATCAGTCCTTCAAACACACACAAACCCTCATATCTTTGTTCGCTCTCACTCCCTGCTCACAAATATACACAAACCAATCCCCAAAGCTTTCCTTTCAAGTACAAAAATGCCGAACAAGCTGTCATAAGCAGCCAGCCTCTTTCTCCGAGTCTGAAAGCGAAGGGTTTTACTTATTCATGTCCGCGCGCTGTCGTACGGGTCCTGCTTTCTCAACCTCAGAGCTGCTGCTAGCCATGCCTCATCTATGTTGCATGATGAGAGTATTTATAGCTGAAGTCTTTTAGCCACAATTGGATTAATCTCATGGCAACTGATTTCCAGACATCATCACGATGCATATAAAACATTTTGTCAGACAGACACTAAATTCCCAATACATTCAGCCTGCAAAGGCTTCAAATGACCTGTTTCATGCAAGTCAACACTGTCTTTTGTCTTTTAAATGAATATTATTACAGGATTACTAAAGACAACACTGTGAGATTATAGTAAGATTTACTAGCAGCAGCCCACTTTTGCACGTTAGGCCGGATTTTTATGAGGCAAAATTATTGCTGTTATACGGGAGACGTGTTGCTGTTGGCCGGGCTGCATCACTGCTTATTCAGCAGTCAGAGTTTTAAAAGGGCAACAGCAGATTGAAATAATCTCATTTTCCCCAGCCTGAGGGTTTCAAACTGAGCTACACGCCACAGCAGGAGAGAGAGGGAGAAAGCTTTGTTTAAATGCCCAAATCTCAGCGGTCACACTCTTTGAGGTACTACACACAGATGGCCGCTCAAAGCATATGACAGCCACAATTACACTACTACACACTGCCAATATGCAAACACACTACTGACTGGCTCTTTTATTCAAACGGATGAAAGTTAGCGAGCCTCCAGCATGTTGAGCGATGATATGAGTTGCTAACATCAGCCGCATATGTCAACACTTCAGCCTTTGCCTTGATGCTCATGCAGGTGATGCTACTTCGAGTCTGGCTCGTATCATTCCTTGTTTCTTTCTCACGTTGCCTGTCCTTTCTTTAGAGTCAATCAAAATGGCTAAAATAATGTTCTTAAAAGTTGCCAGTATTACAAAATAAGAACAAAATCTCACTCATCTTTTGACATCATAAATGTTAAAATTGTCTAATATCAATAAGATTTTATATAATTATTTAATTAAAATATAAAATAACATGCGATATGACAATTATATTATATTATTATAGACTATAATAAACTGTAAAAACTGAAAAAACACTGTACAATATCAAGTGTATTCAACATTTTTAGAAGAAAATGCCAGTTATCCCCATGCAACATTTCATATAATATAATATAATATAATATAATATAATATAATATAATATAATATAATGGCCCGGTTTCACAGACAGGGCTTAGACTAAACCAGGATTAAGTCTTAGCTCAATTAGGGAATTTAAGTAGCTTTTATAAATGTTATTTAGAAAAAAACATTACTGGTGTGCATTAGTGTTGCTTTCGTCAACGAAAATTATGACTAAATATCGTCGTCAACGAACCTTTATCACGTGATTTTAAAAACGGTTGAGACATAATGCAAATCTGCTGGTAATGTGACGATGACTATAATTAAATGTATAATGCAATATTGTTGATTTAATAAAAACGAGACTAAATGTGCTTTAAAAATAAAAACTATGCTAAAATGTCTCCTCATTTTCGCTGGGATCAAAACCAGACGAAACGAAATGTTGGTAACAACTACTTCGTCTCGCTTAGCGCTAGGCTGTTATTATTATTTGCAGTATTTCTGTTTCCTGTGTCTCACTATTGCTGCTGCATCAGGTCGCACTGCGCAGACGCAGGCGACGTCACTTCCTCAAGCCCCACTCGCGGCATTATTTAGAAGACGACAACAAACAACATTAAGTTGTTAAGTCTGACACAGAGAAAGGGGCCGATGGCCGCCCAGCCGGGGTTCGTCTTTGGGAGAAAATTTATGTTTGTGTACTTCTAACATGTTTGGTTGGTAAAATAAATGTAAATTCAAATCAGAGCGTCTTCCGTGTCTGGAATGGATGTATTCTTGAGTCTATAAGGTAACAATAATATAATACGATAACCTTGTTTGAAATGGGTTTGGCTAAAAGAAAATTTTGGTTTCGTCTGTACTACTAGTATTTATACTACATTGACTGGGTTAAATAGAATTGCATTACTAAAAAGAGACTAAAATACAATTTTCATTGACTAAAACTAGCCTAAATGTCATCAGATTTCGTCGACTAAAACTAGACGAAAATAGTCATGGATAATTCTGACTAAAATAAGACTAAAATGCTCAGACTTTTAGTTGACTAAAACTTGACTAGACTAAAAAGAGTATGAACATGACTAAAACTAATAAAAACTAAAATGACAGCTTCACACAAAGACTAGACTAAAACTAAAATTAAAACAGGCCGCCAAAAACAACACTAGTGTGCATCTTGAGTCAAAACAATAACACTGACAAATTTTAAGATATGTCAGTGCAACTGGCTTTCAATTAAAACAGCTTAAACATGCATTTTAGTCCAGGACTAGCTTAAGCCTTGTCTGTGAAACCAGGGGAATATAATATAATATAAACTTTAGAAAAGACACTGTACATGCAAGTTATCCCCATGCAATATAATATAATATAATATAATATCAGTAGGAGTCTGCTCAAATCCCTAACCCATAATCCTTAGCAACACCACTGATATTAAAAACAGCATATTATCACATAGCTTTGTCTTGTTTTTATTAATTTGCAGTATTATTCAGATTTCTGCAGCAGGAACCAAAGTGATGGCTTTTGCTGCAGATTATGCGTGCTTTGTAGAGAAGAGTCAGATTCTGACTTGGAACGACATTAATGAGTCGGGACTCTGTAATGAGTCCCTCTGGAACCTTCTGCTCTCTCCACCCTATAACATCACGTCGCACAGAGAACAAGAGCACAGGGATCATGTTTATCTTGCCAATTAGAGCTGGTAATTGGTCAGGGAGTCAGGGGTCGGTGAAATACTAACCATAAAACACACAGGTACCGACTACTAAACATTCAGTAATCATTCACAGCAGTAAAATAAATGAGCTGCTACTAAAATAAAATGCTAATGAAGTGAAAGCTATCAGGACTGGAGAGAAAGTGAGAGAGTAATTTCCCAATGCCAATATAAAGTGGCAGGGGCTCTGAGCTGACAGTTTTCCTCAATCACACCCCCTCTGGACAGGTAGGGTTCATTAGTCCGGGGAACAAGGTTCAGTCTGGGGACCTTCAGCACAGCTGATCCTTATCCACAGAATGACTGACTGTTACTGGAGGCAAGACCAAAATACGATGCCTCCCTGAGGCTCGAGACTCTGTCAGTTTACTGGATTTTAGGTTGTGAAAAACATTTGACACCGGTGGGGAATGGAAACAGCTTGAATGCCAAGAATTCCAAACGAAGCTGCAGGTAGTCCATGGACGGAACTGTCTAATGCAAAGTGTACACAGAAATGGCTATTGCTGTCAAAATTATAAGCTCCAAACTTCATTATTGCATCATGCAATTTTTTTATGAAATATACATGGATCATATCATATTAAATTTGCAATAATACTAATAGTAATACTACTACAACTACTACTACTAGTTGCTGTTGTTGTTATGATCAGAATTATTATAATAAACTAAAACTAAAAATGCAACTAAAATAAAAAGTTACATGAATAAATAAAATACAAAATAATAATAATAATAATAATAAAAATAAATAAATAAAAAACAGCTAGTTCCAAAGGCAATCTTTCTCAAACAAATTTAATTTAGTTTAACTCAATGTACTAACATAACTAAAACTAAAACTGAAATAAAATGAATAAAAATAGACATTATGTACAGTATATAGACATTAAAAAAATACAAGGACAAAAACACAACAAAATTAAAAAAAAAAAAACTAACTACAATATAAAAATAAAAAACTGATTCAAAATATTACAATAGTATCTCAATTGTACTAAATTACTATTGGTTATGATTATTATTTTAAAACAGGCAAAATAGTTTACAATTAGCAATCATACTGGTTATAGCCAGAATGAATGAATGAACAAATAAATAAAATATCCTTTGTTTGACTACTAGGAAAAAGTAAAAAAAAAAAAGATATTGTTTAACACAATTACAGTCAAACCAAAAATTATTCAGACACCAGATATAATTTTTGATATTTTTTTTACTAGTGGGTACAGGACACTATAGTTCTTTTTTGTAATTGAGGATAGCAAAATAAAGTAAACCGTTTTTGTGACATACCAAAAAAAATATTCATACAGTGGACTGACTACCAGTAAAATTGATAAAAAAATTGGCACCAAAAATTTGATGTGAGACTTTGACCTGACCATGTTTTTTTTACATACCTTTCTATCAAAGTTATCTGACATTATCAAGTTGAATTTGTTCTGACACAGTTTAACGCTGAGTTCTTGTCATATTTTATTACCATTTTCTGAACTATAACGAATACACTGTGATAATGTGAGAAATGTTGAAGGTGCCTGAATAACTTTAGGTTTGACTATATATTTCATTTAGTTCTTAGAATTACATCCAATTTTATATGCACGACCCTAAACGTCTTGTAAACACTGTTGTTTGGTCACTATGGATGTTGGCCATATAAAAGGCTGCTTGATATATAATTGAGCAATTCTTGGTCCAAATACGCTCTGAAGTGGACCAGACATGATGACTGCACCAGTTATGTAAAACTAACCTTTGAATTTTAGTCTCATAAAACAAAGATTTGTTTATATACAGATACTAAAAAGATGTTCTCATCTTCTAGTCTAACAACAGACAAGATGCAGGTCTAGATGTGACTGACAGGCTGCTATGATACTGTCTGGACCTCATCAGTTACAGTCACTCCTAGTCATTAATCTCTGCTCTCACACAGCACAGACAAAGACAGGAAGCAACTCACTGATCACAGAAAGGTGATATGAGGTCCATCAAACACTGAATCTCATTCATCTCCTGATCTGAACTCTGTTAAAGTCATCAAAGAGGCATCACAAAATGGTGTTACATTCATATAAATCACTCGGATTAGAGTTTCTGCTAAAAAATTTATGGGTCCTATTATCAAATGATACAGTGAAGAAGACCAGCAATGTAATGAACTCCATTTTCTAACATTTTTGCCAATATCCCACAGTTACAGAAAGTGTCACACATTCATTTAAATCTTGTCAGAACTTCTTACTTTCTTAAATGAGCTTTCCTCTCAACCCGTCAGCACTTGGCTGTTTCGTAGCCTGTCAAGAGACCTAAAATGTGTGGAAATCCACTAACTTTACTGCTTAAAGACACAGAACTGCTAATACTGAGAACGTACACATTTAGAATATTGCAGAAAGTGTCCACAAACACTTGCTGTAATTAATGTATTGGTGAACTCTCTTTCTTTGATTCATGACAGGAAGTCTTACCTGTCCTCCCCTTGCATCTCTTTGACCCCTTTCTGAACGACCTCTCGAGCAGGTGTCATCTCAGGTGGGCATCCAACATTTCGAGAGTAGAGCTCGACATTCCGAGAGTAAAGACCTCCGTCTGTGTGGTACCTTACGATTAAACAACAAATTAATAGTAAACTACTATCTGAGAGCATTTGTCATAGGTTATATAAGTGGGGTTAAATAAAGTGAGGTTATATGTAGTTTCAGTCTGTTTCTCACACAAAGTTGTTCGATTAAAAAAAATGGCAGTGCATGAGCTTTATGAACTATTTAAAATAAAATTATCTATCTATCTATCTATTTCATTTCATTTCATTTCATTTCCACAGAAATATAAATGTAATTCCAGTTTGGAATGTCAAGGACGATATTTAATTAAAATTTTAAATATATATATTAAAAACAAAATACTTTACTTTGTGTCCGCATTGTTGTTATACTAAAACTAAAACTATTACAGTTTATTTCTGTAAACTTAAATAAAGCAGAAATATAAATATAAGATACAAATACAAAAATTAGAAAAACTGACAAAATAGGTCTTAGTACTAAAATTACTAAAACTAAAATGGAAATAAAAATAAAGAAAAAATATCTAATAAAATATTAATCTCACAATAAATTACTAAAAAGCAAAGTAAAATTAAAATAAAACCTGAAAACACAAAAATAAAAACTAATTCAAAATATAAAAATGATACTAAAACAACACTGCTTTGCATATATATGAACATAATTTTTAACTTGCAGTGTATTAAAGGGATAGTTCACCCAAAAATGAAAATTTGATGTTTATCTGCTTACTCCCAGGGCATCCAAGATGTAGGTGACTTTTTTTCTTCAGTAGAACACAAATGAAAATTTTTAACTCAAACCATTGCAGTCTGTCAATCATATAATGGCAGTCAATGGGACCCACAGCCTTGAGATTAAAAAAAAACCAGACAAAACCAAATTAAACCCTGCAGCTCGTGACGATACATTGAAGTCCTGAGACATGAAACGATCGGTCTGTGCAAGAAACTCGCGTTCAAAACAGCTGGAGCATGACGGTGTAAACAATGAGTGAAGTATACGCGTGACAGATCGCTTTCGCACATGCGTCTACTATGCCAGCGCACGTTGACGCGACACGCTCCGGCTGTTGTGAACGCGCTCAGAACAGTTGGAAAAAATGATATAAAAATGATATAAATACTGTTCAGTTTCTTGCACAGACCTATCGTTTCGTGTCTCAGGACCTCAATGTATCGTCACGAGCCGCAGGGTTTAATTTGGTTTTGTCTGTGTATGGGTTTTTTTTTACTCTCAAGGCTGTGGGTCCCATTGACTGCCATTATATGACTGACAGACTTCAACGGTTTGAGTTAAAAATCTTTGTTTGTGTTCTACTGAAGAAACAAAGTCACCTACATTTTGGATGCCCTGGGGGTAAGCAGATAAATATCAAATTTTCATTTTTGGGTGAACTATCCCTTTAATGCTTTTAGGTGTGAGTCAGTGAGTTATAAACACATCACAGATGAGAGAACACCAAAAACATTAATGTTCTGATAATTAGCATAATGCTTCAGCTAATTGCTGTTTTAGGCTGATGTACTGCCTGCAGCTTTGACTGCAGGAGCTTTATTATGTTTAGTATTCCCAAATCCATCACTTTCATCCAAGTTTCTTCATGTTTAAGTATCAATACTTCGGTTGCCGTGTGAGTCAGTCTTTTACAGACTTCATTTCTAGTGTTATTTTTCTTTCTTTGCCTATTCATCAGCATAGAGACAGCAAAGGCAGAAGCAATAGTGCATCACACAGTGATGTATACGTGACCCTGAGCTATTCCTCCAAACAGAGACATATGACGGTGTTTTTCACCCACATAAGGATATCGGGAGACAGCTGTAACTGCTTCTCTGCTCTGATGGAATGCGTGTAAATGTTATAAATCGATCATAATTTTTTTCAAACAGCCTTCCCTTTGTGAACATTGCATACGCCAACAGAAAAAGTGATTGATAGTTCGACTGACCTACTTAAACTACAAGAATCTCATACATCTGTTTAGTTTACATATGTAAAAAAGGCTGTTTCTTCATGGTTTGTAATAGTTTCATAGTTTCTTACCCACTGATATCATCTGCGTGTACATTCTTGGCAAGTATGTCACCATCACTCCCGTATCCAGTCACATCCACCTCTGGCCCCACATCCGAAATCCCGCCTTTCTCTCCCGGCTCTGACCCTCGAGCCCCTGAGGCGGCCGCTCTCCTCAGGGGGGCAGTGTATAATAACCTCGAGGGGTCACCATAGCGGCCAGTGGTGCTGGCACTGGATCTTGGGGAAGCATAGCTAGGAGCATCGCCGGCCTGAAGACGGGGACTCGAGGCTTGGCCGAGACGCCAAGACATTGGGGAGGAGCGGCTTGAGAGGGCAGGCAGGCCACGACCGTTCACTTCTGTAGTTACAGTGGTGTCGAATGTTGTCTCAAGGGTACTACAAAGAAAAAAATAGAGGACGAGAAGAAGATTAGAGGAGAGAATTTGGGGACTGCAGGCAGATTTGGGTAATTAGATCAATATTCTGCTTCCGAAAGAAGCTGAATTGCCATTTAAAGGCATAAATATCCAGCACCTGTGCCAAGGTGTGGAGTTTTCTTGACAGTTTGAGGACCAATCTGTACCCTGCAATGCAGCACTGTTTCTAAAGTGAAGTTTAGAGTTATATAAAATATCCACCTTGAACATTTGCACTGGCTCAGACTTACAGTACATGTTGAATACACAAATATGATTGACAACTAAGTTGCTACAAAATAATTGTCATGAGCAATAAATTACACTACTTTTCAAAAGTTTGGGTTTTTTGTTTTTGAAAGGAGTTTCTTATGCTCACCCAGGCTGCATTTATGTGAGAAAAAATACAGTAAAAACAGTAATATTGTGAAATATTATTACAATTTAAAACAACTGTTTTCTATTTTAATATATTTTAAATTGTAATTTATTTCTGTGATCCTCTTCAGTGTCACGTGATTCTTCAAGAAACATTCTAATTTACTGATTTCATGCTCAAGTAACATTTATTATCAATTTTGAAAATAGTGCTGCTTAATATGTTTTTGTTCAGAATTCTTTGATGAATAGAAATTTCAAAAGAACAGCATAAATATCTTGAGTCAATTTTGATCAATAGTGGTACTGTCATGAACGTGCGTCAAAGTCTGACACGGAAGAGCAGAAATTGTTGAATAAAATTATTCTTTTTGTTTTCTTTGCACACAAAGTTTTCTCGTAGTTTCATAACATTATGGTTGAACCACTGATGTCACATGGACTATTCTAACAATGTCCTTACTACCTTTCTGGGCCTTGAACGTGTCAGTTGTGTTGCTGTCTATGCAGGGTCAGAAAGCTCTTGGATTTCATCAAAAATATCTTAATTTGTGTTTCAAAGATGAACAAAGGTCTTACAGGTTTGGAACGACATGAGGGTGAGTAATTAATGACAGAATTTTCATTTTTGGGTGAACTATCCCCTTAATTTTTTCACTTTTAAATGGTAGTACATACGTCTAGAAAAATTAAGTGCCACTGACATGAATAGGAATGCTAACTGATACACAATTATATTGTAATGTTTTAAACTGTATAACCCAATTTTGATTAAACGTGAGTATATCACCAGATAATGCTACTCATAACACTAGTATAAGACACCCCTGAGAAATGTAATGCAGGTATTTAAATCAGTTATTTTATATTAGTTAACACATGAACTTCGGCAGTCCAAAAATAAAATAAAATAAAATAAAAAAAACTTATATTCAAACCTATAATAACTATGCTTTTTAACTGATGCATACAATAGTGTCTTTATAAGATCCTACCCACATCAGATCCTTGATATGTCTATATTAGACCGAGTCTCTTTCCACAGCAGGTCTTCTATCTGTAGGTTGTGAGTGTTCAGCGTGGTGTGAAGGACCCAGCTGAAGCAGAAAGATTGCCAATGTGGCGATGTTTGATTGCTGCTCTCCATAAAATGGAAGCTATTCTCATCGTGTCATGTCTAATCCACTTCAACTAGCGGCAGCCCATCAACAAGCATGTTAGCGAGGGTACAACTTCAGTTTGACCTCCTGACCTCTGTTAAGTGCTCCGTCCATGTCTCTGATTGCGTGACTATCAATGTGTAAACTGATGTGTGCATAGGCATCTCCACACATCACACGCTTGTTGATGCGGGAATGTGTGAGAAAACAGCAGATGCCCATCTTGACATACCCATCATGCAAGAAGACTGTCCTGCAACAGCTCTCTCTAGTGGTCAGACAATCACATTACAGGGATATTTGCAATTTCTAGGGTATATTTTGAGGTGCTATTCAATCTTAGAATGAACATAAATATTCAGCATCATGAATATGAAATAGTCTGCTTAAACAATCTCTACAAGCAGCAAATCTACAATAATATAACAGTCAGTTACTTGCATGAGGGGACAACAGCAGGGGGTCAAAAATGAGTGTCACTTAACAAATAAGTCATCAGCAAAAGGCGATGTTGTCATGACTACAGCGCCGGTATATTAATATCCTCACCATCAAAGTCCATTCAGAACGAATCTCATTAGTGGTTAGCTAGCATGTAAGCTGGTCAACAAAGTCCTACGAAAGAGATACACTTTCAAATACTGTAAAAAAAAAAGTGAGCTACAGTAGTTGAACTGTATTGAACAATTCAAAGCTCTCATTTACAGAAACAGCTTTCATGCCTATTGTTATTCTGCTGTGCTTGGTATATTTGAAAGGGTGGCCGCTAGTGCTAAGTGTGGCTATCAAAGCATGCTCTGTTTGTGTGTGGATGCTCTTGTTATGAAATACACCAGAGACTTGTGACTCAGCAGCAATGGAGGATGGATAACAAGCCAGTGATGGTCACACACGGCTGACCAGTGTTTTTGTATAGATAGAACGCAAACACTTACATTTGAGCAGTAATACTGAATTTTGCAGTCTGAACACAATACAACTGGTTTATGCAGTTGGAGTTGTTTATAAAAAAAGAGAGGCAGTGTATGGACAAGACAAATAAAAATGAGAAGCATGCATATACAAATATACGAGCAAAAAACAGAAGGGGGCTTTGACCTTCAAGGTTTGAATAAAGATTACGGAAGTATGTTTTAAGAAAATACCATACCATTAAAGTGTTTCAAAATTTCATGTTAAGTTAATTGTGCTACTTGCTGTTTGTTTGTAGTTATTTGTAAAATTTTACTAGCTATTTCTTTAAATTAAGTGACTACTGTTTCCAAAAAAAAAAAAAAAAAAAAAAAACACCTGACAATTGTTTTAAAGAAAATCTTACACCAAATTTATTTATTTATTTATTTCAGGCAGAAATGGATTTGATGGATTCATGCAGGAAGGCAAGGATAACTAAAGTTTTGCAATTCATATTTCTTTTTTAATTATTGTGGTATAGAAACATCTTACAATAAGGTTCAATTTATCAACATTATGCATTAGATATAATAAACTAATCATTTTCTACAGCATTTATTAATCTAGGCAAAAATGTATTCAGAAATATATCACTGTTCATTCAATGCATCAACGAATGTTAATTTATAACAGTGTTGTTATTGTTAGCTAAAATTAAAAATCTGTATTAAAAACTATTATATATTACTGAAGTTATTAAAAACGATTACAAAATAATTTTCAGTAAGTGAAATGAATATGAAATAGAATAATATAAATATTACAATTAATTAGAAAAATAAAAATATGAATGAAAATGAGAAATGTTGCTTTAGCAATCAAATAAGTTGAAATAATAAAAAATTAAAGCTAAACAAAAATTTACCAGTCAAAAGTTTTTGAACAGTAAGATTTTTATGATGTTTTTTAAAGAAGCCTCTTCTGCTCACTAAGCCTGCATTTATTTGATCCAAAGTACAGCAAAAACAGAATAAAAAAAAAATTACTATTTAAAATAACTGTTAAAATAACTTCCTATTTGAACATATTTTAAAATGCAATTTATTCCTGTGATTTCAAAGCTGAATTTTTAGCATCATTACTCCAGTCACACGATTCTTCAGAAATCATTCATGTGACACTGAATGATGCTGAAAATTTAGCTTTGATCACAAGAATAAATTACATATTCAAATAGAAAACAGTTATTTTAAATAGTAAAAAATATATCAAAATTTTACTGTTTTTTTCTGACTTTGGAGCAGAAGAGACTTCTTTAAAAAAACATTAAAAATCTTACTGTTCAAAAACTTTTAGTGTTACAATTACAAACAAATAAATACAAAGCACATAAAATCACTAAAACTTAAATTAAAGTTAAAACAAAAACTGAAAATATAAAATAAATGCTAATTAAAAATAATAATAAAAACTATAAATTAACATAAAATTGATTCATACAATTTAAATATTTTAAAATATATTAATAAATGCTGTGAAAACATTGTTCATTGTTAGTTCATCACACCTAACATAATAACCAATGTTAATAAATTTGAATGCCTTTTGCAGCATTTTTAAACTTCAGACTGTGTGAATTTAATTTAGATGCAAAAATTTGGTCATGTTTAAAGCCATCTGGTCACCCAGCATTTTCTTTTCAGTGGCTCTGGAACTGTGTAATGTGAGCATCCCTGCAGTACGGTATTATGTACTACTCCCAATAGTGTTGAACAAAGAGCCCAGACCAACTAAGAAACAATGACTTTCCTTTTCGTCTACAAATCAAAGTCAACAAGAATTGTATGAGCTGAGGTTTATGGCTTGCTATGAACATAAATCATGTATATGGAGTTAATTAACGTCACTGGATGCAGCACATTTGGGCAGGTTGCTCTGTCTAATCTATTCTAATCTAATCTATCCGAATCACCCTCTGGTCCAGTCACCAGCGTTTATCTCCTTCTCTGATGTCACTCCTCATGACAGCTGACAGTTCCACTATATATATTCCTGATGTCTCGTCTTCTCGACAACCCCCGTCTCTTAGCAACATGCTAGTGCTATTGGGAAAGAGTAAGACTGCAGCATTTTTCTGAATCTGCCATCCTCTTCTGCTATCCCTTGAACGGACGGCCAGAAATCAAATGGCCTTATGAAATGGGAACACAATTACAGAAGCCACTGGTGGGAAAAGAGCTAGAGCTTATTTCAACATCCTATTAGATGAATGTTCTACAGGAAGTATTACAGGAAGATTGGGAGATGCTGATCAGGTGCATATTACAGCTAATGATGTTTGGAATCTTCTGTCTATGAGATACACATGTACAGTACATATCATGAGACATGAAACAAGCTCTAGATTGATAAATCAGTCAACATTTCGAGATTATAAATATCATGCATGCTTGCCAAAATTTTTTTTTTTGTCAATTCATAAATATTTTAGTGAATTTTGAGAAAAAAAAAGTAATTTCAAGTTTAAGTTTAGAAGAAGAAAAAAAAACTATGTTCTCAGAATTGCAAGCTTACATCTCACAATTCGGATTTTATAACTCGCAATTGTGAGTTTGTATCAGGCAATTCTGAGAAAAAAGTCAGAATTGCGAGATTTAAACTTGCAATTGTGAGAAAAACGTTAACTAACTCCAGATACATGATTTATGTTCTTAGCAAGCCATAGATAAAAAGTCATAAAAATGACCTTTTTTATTTTTATTTTTTTTATTCAGTGGCGGAAACGGCCTTCCATAGTATACAGTAGATCTTTTTCTTTTAAATCTGGAAATAAATCAAATATCATTTTTAAAGTTATGGCTACAATAAAGAAGAAATATTGAATTTCTAAAACACTATGGAAGATAATATATTTTGAAATAAAAATGAATAATAACGAAATGAAAAACAATTAGTAATTAATAATAAATCAATAATAAAAAAAATATATTTATATTTTATAAATATTTAACTTAAGCTAGTGCTAATTTGGTTAAAGAAAACTATGACAAAAAATGTTCGTTGACAAGCTTTTTTCCCATGACTACAACGAGGCGATGACGAGATGACAATAAGGTCAATAGATGAAACTGCGACTTTATCAACATGCAATATTGTTGATGATAAATGACGAGACTAAAATGTATTTTAAAAAATAAAAACTTTACCAAAATCTCTTTCTAATTTTGCCAATAAAGGAGACAAAACATTATTGCAGCCTGCTGGAAATGCCTCTATTATACAAGCGTTTATGTATGCGGTTGCCAGATATCAGGAGTTAAAATCCCCAAATCAGAGCTTCTCTGTTAAAAAGATATATTTATTTTTTGCAAACTGCCAACAATGCACTCACTCTTCATTGCGGAAGCACCAATGATGATCTAAAAATCATCATGTTTAACCATTATACAGCATGACGAAAAGTTTTCATTGACTAAAACTAGACTCAGACATTTAGTCGACTAAAACTTGACTAAACAAAAACCGGACAAGTTTGAGTAAATTTGATAATAACTAATAAGTACATTTGACACAGGAATAAGACTAAGACAAAATTTAAAAAGGCTTACAAAATTAACACTAACTTAAGCTGCCTATATAGTAACTACATATTTACATATTATGAGTCAACATTTGATAAATCCCCTTGAGATTCTTGACTTTAATTCTAGAGGGATTTTTATTTTCTTCAAGATGCTGTCTTGACCTTGAAGAAGGATTTTTTTCTATAACATCAATCAATACAATATTTAAGCTCTGAGAATCTTCCAAACATGAACACAGGCTCAGATCGATAGAGCTTTGTGGCATTCCCAACACAGCAGTGAATAGGTGTGCGCAGAATCTTCAAAAAGAAAACTTACATTCTATATTCTTTCAGAATATATACCATGTGGTATGTTTGGAGATGAATGGAAGTCAATTTTAAAAGCTCCTACGAGACTCCAACATATGTATGATGGAATCCACATAGTGGGCCAATATCTCAGGAAACCCAACTTCCTGACAACCAAATAGTGTCACAAAGGTGAAAAATGGAGCTCTTCCGTACAATTAAAAGAGTCCTGGCTGGATCACTATCTTCTTTCCATCTGTCGTATGTTATAAAACATATTCTACTGAATTACTCTGTTTAGTTTGTCACAGTGAAGAATAGCTTTTCCTTATTTTCATTAATTTTGAGCACAGCATGACAGCCGTGTGTCAACAACATATATCTGACCATTATGAACTCTAAGGGATTCATAGGCTCTTTACTGGTTAGCTTTACGATGAGGGAGTGTGAGGAAGTGTCTAACACCTTTTTGGCTCCTTTGAGAAGCATTGTGCTGTGAAAAAAACAAAAAGGCCAAGCACTGATTTCCAAAGAAGATGCTCCCCGTGAGGGAAAGAAAGAGAGAGAGGGCCAACACCATCTGTCATGTCAGAGCGCTGCCTCTGAACCACTTTCCTGTGAAATTACGTTCACATTGTGAGTGAGATAAAGAGAGAGGTGCTGAAATAGGCCGGACAAATGTGGTTACGCTTATGTATTTTCTACAGTAATTGGGTGTTTGGGAATTTGGGTTTTAATAAACGATTAACTCGACAAAAATGAGAGCATTTTTCATTTCACAATGAGATTGGTGAGCGTCTTTGTTAGCAAAGATGTTGGCACAGCGAGGGTTTGCATTGTTTATGAGTGCCAAACTGAGCTCTGTCTTTAAAGAAATTAAGTTGGCAGAAAAGACCCAATTTTTGGGAAGTGCAGCTGTCACTGTTTTGGAGCTAATGAACTTTCTTTTCATGATGTCTTACTCAACTGCTATATATATCTTTGCGGATAAGGCAATCCCTGAACGCACTGCGACAACTCTTTGCAAAAAGCTTCACAAGTAAGATCATGCTCGTTCACCAGCTTCACCATCTACACTTTGCTGGTCCATCAGCTAAATTAGAACTAAACCAGTGGAAATTAGTCTTTGCTGTATTTTTCCTCAATGCCCAAACACTCACCTGTGGCTGATCTGTGTCCCACGTAAACTAGACATGGTTTCTTCAAGGTTCTGTCTCAGGTCAGCGATGTTCTTGACCGTACGCATTCGTCTAGTTTCTGGATCCTCCCCTGGTGGATAGAAAGAAGAAAACATTGGTTACTGACCCTGTTACAGGCACCAAGTCGTTTGCTAGTAAATAGTCTGGAAGGCAGAATGGACTCGGCATATGAACCAGTCAAACATGCTACGGCCAGCGGTTAGTGAGCGGGGGCTGTCTTCTTTTGCATGTCAACTCAGATGCTGAAGTTACAGCTTGCTGTGCAGCTGATGGGATAAAGGGACAGATTTCATGGTCATCACTTTTCCGCGAAGCATGGAGTAATCCGTGCGCTATGACACCACTTCTTAACCCCTAAGCCTGGCTCAAAGTTTGGCTGGAGTATGATTTGCTTATAAAGCAGAAATGTCAAATTTAAACAGACTTAAACAGTCATTTTACTGCACATATTTTAATACTCGTTTTCTGAACAAAAGTGGATTCATCTCAGTGATATAAATTATTTGGATCTGTTCCCCCATTAAAGATTCATTTAGTGAATCTTTTCTGCAGGTTACAGCATTATTGTTAGTGACTAATGAGTCATTGAGTTATTCACTCAACTGATTCATTTAAAAATCTACTTTGAGATACAAAGTAGACTCTAGAAATGTGGTTTAAATGCAGTTTCCCCACAAATGACAACAACGTGTAGCTATCTATCTTTCTCTATTCTCTATTATATAATAATATAATAAGTAAATTAACTAATAATAAATTGCAAAAACACCCTTATGAAGCCAGAAAAGGACATCAAAGGCAATCATGTGCTTTACAAGAAAGAATCTTGACTTGAATATGATTTGTTCGCTTGAAAGAGTTGTTCATGAACACAACACCACTAGAACATGGGCTCTGGATCTGCAGAGGTTCAGTTAAGTGCTTCTTTTCCACTGCATTAAACTCATTGAACAAAGACACTCACAGAGACACTCATACAGGCTGATGATGGCAGTAGGAGGTCTAACAGCAGGTCTGCAGGGCTCCCGCATCCCATCAGAGACCTGCTTATTTGATCCAATCACGTCTGGCCCTAATGCACACCTCCTGACTGTAAAATTCTATGCCAATGGCATGAGCTATGATGTAAAACACTAATTAATTAATAAAAAAAAAAAACAACAAAAAAAACAACTAGGTCCCACTTTGTATTAGGTGCCCTTAACTACTACTGTATACTTACATAAAAGAATAAGTATAAATGTGTGTGTGTATATATATATATATTTAAATGTACTTATTGTGTTCATATTGCATTACAAAACACTTTTGCTGCTATTGAGGTGGGATACAGGTAAGGTTAGGGACAGGTTTGGCGGTATGGGTAGGTTTAAGGGTGGGTTAAGGTGAAAGGGATGGTTCAACAGTGTAATTATAAATGACCTTAATTACAGGTGTAATTACATGCAGGTATTTTTTATAAATATAAGTACAATGTAACAACATGTATGTACACAATAAAGTGCATTGCACCAAATGATTCATTTAAATGTAAGTAAATAGTATTTAAGGCCACCTAATATAAAAAGGGGACCAAAAACTATAGCGTAGTATATCTGTGCACTCATCTTAAGTGTGTTGCTTGTGTGATGATGCTGTAGTGAAATTGTCATACAGTAGGTATGTGGGCATTTAAAATGAGCGTTACATCAAAACTGATCATTACTTTCACAATACACATTAATTTTACAATTAAATTAAATGTGACCTTTAAAAATTTTAGAAGTCTTCAGCAAAAGTGAAAAAAAGAAATATAAAAGGAGATTCCCATGTGAACCATGATGAGTCGCATTAAGATTTACACCTAGAACTATTTCCAACAGCATTTCTCACTTGTCAAACACCTCAAGGTCAAAGGTTATTTCTCTCCTGTGTAAGTAAACGCCACCTCATATTGTGTGTTAGCATGTCTGTGCTGCTGCTGAAAGAACTGTACATTCTACACAGATAGAGAGTCAAATCAGTCTGTTTTTCTGGAAGATAAACTGTGTGACAAACAGAAGTAATCATGCAAGTGAGCCTGCGAAGATCCGTCTGAGAGAGCAGAATACTGATGAAGATCACAGCCAAGTGCAAGAGTGTCATGACTAACCACCAATCCAAGGCCAGAATGAGAGCAAAAAAAAAAGAAAAAAAAAAGGTTGAGGCTGTTTTAAATTCTTTTCAGACACATTTGCATTGGGTACATTATTATATTCCAAAACAGTTTTAGATTGCTAAACTGCAATCTAAAAAAGCAAAGTTCAAGGTCTAAAGCAGTGTAAGATCTCTGTTTTCATATATAGAGCACTTTGTACAAAATGATATTCCTCACAGCAGATGATTTAATTTGTTATGACTGTAGAAGTGAAGTAAAGAGAATGACTTTAGCAACATAAGATCAGTCTCTAAAATGAAACTTTTAAGCTACCATGCTGAAATTCTTGTTTTTAAAATTCATCCCTTTTAGAGCACACGGCATCAAATATTAAAGCTAAAATGACAACCTCACTACCTCACAACCTCACTAATATAACTAGTTGACCATCTTGATCTCTACAGCACAGAAAGGCATGACCCTGGAGCACAAACAAACACATATTGAGTCACTGTGAATGTATCAGGCACTCTTTTACCCAGAAGGCTTTGTTTTATGGGATTGTAATGGACCATTCAGCCAAACTGTGTAAGGCAAATGAAGTAATTTCACATATAGAGCTACAGGGCCATTTAAAACCCACACACACATAGCAGGTGCATGGCTATTCTCACTGCATGTGAATGCTGGATACGAACAAACGATACAAGAGCTTCTGACTCAGATATTTGATGATCAAGAGGGTTCTGGGTGGCATAATGTGCACTTGTTGCCCTCTGGGTGTGCAGACACATTTCTGCAAGCACCACTTGAGCCTGTCAGCAGCAAAGGAGGGCGTGAGGACACACCGCTGGCTCTGTCTGATCAGATGGTAGCTGAGAGTTTGCACTGATTTAAACTCATTGTGGCAGTGTGAAAGCTAACCTTAGAGTCTACAGCTTCAAACCGGAATCTGTTTCGAAAGCATTGTGAGGTTTGTGTTTTGCATAATTCAGAGCTGTGTTGTACTGTATCACTCATTTCAAATTTGTGACACAGCAGGTTTGTGCGCTCTCATAGCAAAGAGCTTAGCCATTTACATATAGTGTTAAAGGTACAGTAGCAAAACCTGCTTAATTCTAAGTGTCAGAGAGGGGTTGGAATTTGTGATATTGTGGTCACTATGACTTTTTAGCAACCCAGGCTCATGAAAATACGTACCTCTATACACATTTCTGCAACACTGTAATTCCATACCTTACTGCACGTTTCACTGCAGTTTCAAAGGGAAATGTCGAGAGAGTGGCGCTAAAACATGCGTTCAATATGTGACCGTGGCACGTTTTTATTATGTTGGTACAGGCTGCTTGAGGTACGTATTGCGGCTGTTCAGAATTCAAATATGCGTGTCGCTAAAGGTTAATGCTCTATCTTGTTGGAAATATCTCCTACACCAAACCCAACCCTAAACCTACTCGATAGTGTTAACACATGCAAAAGCAATATAAAAACACATTTGTTGATGCAGCCATTGTATTTTAACTTCCTTATGCAGATTTGAGCTGTTTTGCTGAACCGTAGTTTCATGGGGTTTGTATCAGAGCTCTTCATCACTCAAGTGCAATGCCGTATTGTGTGAGCTACCGAACAAACCTACTGAATTAGAAAACTCATGCATATGAAGCTGTATATGTGACGACAACGTTCAAAAGTATCAGTTTTCAAATTGCACAGGATGTTAAAGTTGTTTTGAAGTCATAACATAACATTCTGCAAGTAACTGTGTGGAAATTAGACTTTATTAATCAAAAATCTGTACCTGTAAATCATACTTTGTGTGAAAAGGAATAAAAGTTGTCAGAGTTTTACTGCCTCTAGTGTTCATTCAACTGGAAAGTGCAGTTATTCGTACATATAGGTACGTTTTTTCAGTTTTGCAGAAATGTATATAGAAGCACGTACTTCCAATGAGCCTAGGTTGTTTTTTTTGGTCTTTTTGTCATCCATAAAGCTAAAATCATTAGTCATGTTGCGTAATAGCACATTTTCCCTCAAAAAGATGGATGATTCATCTCTATAGCAAATACTGTGCAGAATGAGTTCATTCCGGAGTTTCTTAAGCACAGAGATTTGAACAATCCTCTAACTTTAAAGAAACTGAGCGTCTAACCAAAACTGAATGTTCAATTCATTAGAAATTCAATTAATCTGAAACTTGTATGCATTTCTCTTTTATGAGAGTATTTTGAAAAATGCTGGGGTCCAAACAACATCAGACCCTACTGACTTTCACTGTTTTGCCAAAAAAACCTCTGAATTTCTCTCAAAACATCTTCATTTGTGTTCCACAGAAGAAGAAATGCACATAGGTTTGGAATGACATGCGGGTAAGAACGCAATATTTAGACAAAATACTCCTTTTTAGTTTAACTACCCCTTTAAAAATGAGCAAAAGTTACAGTGACCACTAAAAATAATAAGCATTGCCTTAGTTAACTCAAATGCTGCTATAAGAACTACAGGGAACTGAATTACTTCAATAAGATGAGGTGTTGGGCTTGTGAAAAAACAGCCCCGTGGTTGACGGTTAACACTAGATGGACTAGGAATAAAAGCATGGATCACACCGACGGGAGGGTAAATAGAGCTATTGATCAGAGCAGCAGACAGCATGGCAGCACTTCAATAGCCGGCAGGTGAATCTGGCTTCTAAATGTTCTCCTATAGCACAATCAGAGAACCATAATTCAACCAGACATCCCCCAGAACCGTTTTTAATGCACTTACACACACATTCGACCCAGAGTTCAAGGATAAAAATGACCATTACAACAGAAAGCCACAATCAAAGACTCCTACAGAATGTTACTGATGAGTTTGAGTGACTCGCTATGCGGAATTGCACTTACGGCGTGTCTGTGGGTTCAAAACCTGCTCCAGGTCTCCCAACATAGTGAGTATAACCTCTTTATCCAGCTGTGCCTTCTCCTCCCTGGCACTTTCAAGCTCCCAGTCTCCTCCAGTGCCCGCCGGATCTGCCCTGGGTTCCTCATCCGATTTTCGACGGCTGCCCACTTTCTCCACCATCTCGGGCCGCTGGTGCTGATGTGCAGGTGCCATCCGGCTGGACTTACGACCCCAGGGCACAGGTATAAGGGAGTGTTCGGATTGGGAAAGCACCTTGGTGAGTGACAGCGAGAGTGACCGAGCTCGAGTGCTGCTGTCGGGGTGTCTACGGGCGCTACCTCGGCCATGTTGGGGCGAGGGTGACAAAGACGATGTCCCGGAGGCTGTCGAAGGTGGGCAAGGTGGTTCGTCCAGCTCAAAGGCGTAAACCCTCTGCTCCCCATCGCTAAGCAGCACGAGATTGCCGAGAGAACGTTGCTTGCGGAGGTTTAAGTTGTCCGGGAGAGGCTGCGGAGACTTGCGAGGCGGGCTGCCGCCCTGGAACACGGAAAACTCGGCTCCTCGCTTCATATTTTCACACGTTCTTTACACTTTTTCTTCCTTATCTTAAAGTTAGTTCCTCTTCACATGATCTGCGAGCCTCAGGTGGCTGCTGGCACACACGCTCAGTCGCAAAGCTGCCCCTTGCATCAGGGAGCTTCAAATATCATCCTGCCCACACGCACGCTCTCTCGCTGCAGCCAATAACCAGCATCCAGGTGCATGCACTGAGAGCATACTCCTCCTGTCTTCCTCCTCTCTTTCTCTTCTATCACTTCTCTCCTTCAATGCAGCACGGAGGCTCGTGGGAAGAAGATCTGCACCAGATTACGGTGAAATTGTGATACACGTCCTTCACGGCATCTCCCCCTCTTCCTCTTTCTCTTTCGGCAACCAAAGACTCTTCACACACTCTGTCTATTAATTACCGGCTGGAGTGAGCGCATGTGGTTTGCTCCAAGGGACAGCAGCAGAGACTGAGTGTGTGTGTGTGTGTGCACTCTCAGACGCAAGCTAAGGGTCCGCCTGCTCCTTTTAACATGCTGTGAGCTGCTTCATTCTCTTTATCCATCTCCCTCTTTCTTCTCTCTGTTTCTCTTTGCAGCAATGATGGCTGGTTTCCTGTTGCTGTTAGCTACCGATTCAGCACACACCTTTGCAGCAAAACATGTATGTGTGTGTGTTTGGGAATAACGAAAGACAAAACTGGGTTGTAACACCGTGATCTCTCCTCAGACTTTCTTCATACTGAAAAAGGTTGCTAAGATGATATATTTGTAAATGCTGCAGCACACGGCTGAGCTATCAAGGACATTATACAAAAAAGCAAAATTATAATATAATATATTCCAAAACACAAGGATTTTTAACCTTTACAGATGAGGATTTCAATCAGACCAGGGACCCCAAATATAAATGCTAGATTTTGCAGTGATATTTCAATAAACGTTAGTATCATTATTTTATATTGCTGATAGACAGAAATATAATGTAATATAATATAATATAATATAATACTTTTAAATAAATATTGTAATAAATATTATATAAAATTATTATATTGCCCTAAAAACACAGACACAAAAATCTATATTATATTATATTACATTATATTATGGTTCATAATTAATTAATTTTTAAATGTTTTTTTTTCTTTTGCATTCAATGACTCCCGACAAGCAATTAACAAATGTCTTGCCTAATTAAAGAATTAACCTTTTTTTTTTCTCAGGACTGAACTAATAGGGTACAACAGAGATGATAACCCTAACCAGACTTCAGAGAATTCAGCAAATACATGTCATAATTACCTTTATTTATTTATTTATTTAGCCATAAACTTCAGCAACACCACCAACCAACCCACCATCTAAATGTGCAAAAACAGAACAGGTGCATGCAGAGATTTTGCTTTTGTACTTGCATCGAGTGTAGCATATTTTACAACCGGGCGGAACCCACAGTGCACTTCAACAGGAAGTGAGTTCTGAGGTTAACATCTATAAGTAGTAGATGTGAGGGTTTCCCTGACCGCAACACTGGCCAAACCACAGCATTTCAAACATGAACAGATGTAGAAAAAAGCCTGTAGACATGCTACCCAAGAGGAAAAATGCTTTTTCTCTGATCTTCCAATTTCAAGAGTTTTCATTTCCATTTACAATAAAGATCATCTCATCTCAGATGTTTCTTCTAAAATTAAAACACACAAATTAAGGCAGTTGTTGGATCTGAGAAATCTGAGATTTTTTAAGACTCCATTTAATTTCCATTTAATCCCACCACTGTCTAAAATAGGTGAAACTATTAAGGTAATAAAGCAATATTTCAACTGTGATTTTTACTTCTAAGGGACAATTAATACTTTCTATGTATTTCAATCTGAAACTTTTGATTGCTTATATCTAACATGCAAGCTTAATCTGTACAGTATAAATTGTTAATAAAAACTCAGACCGACTAACAATCTTGAATCTACTGTACTTGTACCTTTTAGAATTTGTATTTATTTCCTTAATTTGTTTTCAGCAGCTCAGGGAACAATAACAATTTTATGCTTTTCTAACTCTCATCAGCCATAAACTGTCGCAAAACTCTTCCAAAACATGCAACAAATGTCTGACCATGAGTCATAATGCTATTGCTGCTTCTAGATCCACTTGCAAACAACAATATCCCTCACCTTCAAAATGACCACAGCAGGGCTGCATTCTCATTGACACTGACCGCTTTGTGCTTATGTGTCCGTGTCTGCAGTTTATTCGTTTTAATTTGACATTCCAGGCATTTTTGTGCAAGCTGGAGCACTAATTTATATCTCATTAAAGAAGAGTGGGCTGGTTTGAGGAACGATTTTCCAGTCGGTTTTGTTTTGAGCTTTTTCAGATTGTTAATTACGAACAAAATGCATTAAAGTAACAACAGGGAACCTCAGGGATACACACAAGATGATCAGATCCCAAACCGATTAAATCTCATCACGTACAGAATTAATGAAATAAACCAAAAGCATTTGCAGAGGGATATAACAACAGTGGCTGTGCTGATAAATATGCACACAGGAAATGAACAACTAGGAACGCATGTCATAGTGCACCCTCCGATTCCAGAAACTGCAGCACAGGTAAATGCAGCATTTGGGCACAATTTGCGTTTATTTCTCACAGTTGCTCGCCGACTGGTTGTTAAGAGATGTGTGCGAGCAGAGCTTGAGCCCCTGGCACCTATCTTCAGCTATCAGCTGTCACATCACAGTCCCTCACACAGAGAAATACACACATGCACAAATAAACAACACATTCTGCAGCCTGGCCTCCCAAACAAGGCCGGCCTTTGTCCACCTGTCATATCTGACCTTTTCTTGCTGCGACAGCAACATGGAACTAGCGGCCTGCAGAGAGAATCTGCGCCTGTGTTTCGGTTTCTGTGTGTGTGTGTATGTGTGTGTTGGGCTTGTGTCGCTCTCTTATGTCTGACTGTGTGTAGGTATGCATGCGCACATGTGGCAGTACTCGTCCTACTGTACCTGAGATCTCCTCCAGGCACTGTTTGGCGGTCTTGCTGTAGACCAGGTCTTTTGTGGGACTGAGACACGGTTCAGGGCGGACCACAGTAGTGCAGTCGTTCTCTGAATACGTCCTGAGTGAAGCAAAAGGAAAAATTACTTAGCATTTTACACAGAGTACTTTTTTTTTTTTTGCATGCATGCATACTATCATATAGTCAACGTGAATTTTGCA
The DNA here is from genome assembly GCA_021397915.2 of Tor tambroides. Lineage (NCBI taxonomy): Eukaryota > Metazoa > Chordata > Actinopteri > Cypriniformes > Cyprinidae > Tor > Tor tambroides. Next base: position 2,061 of record JAFVLL020029346.1, on the reverse strand, counting down.
TTAGATCAACCCAAATTCCATTGTAATTTTAAAAGAAAGCAACCATAAAACAAACAAACAATTTTTCAAAAGTATCGATGCACTTTTTATTTTAGTAACATTGATGTACTATAATCGTTTTTGATTATATTTTGAATTAGATTCTATTTTTTTAAATTAAGTTAGTTTTAGTAATTTTGTTGTGTGTTTTTATTAGATTTTTTTATATGCCTATATAATTTTTATTACGTTTTAGTTTTTAGTTTATTTAGTTATTTTAGTACTTCAATTTAAACTAAGCGAAAATGAAAAATGTTGCTTTGGCAACTAGTTTAAATAAAAAAGTAGCTGGTTTTTTTTCCAGAGTTTTATTTCAGTTATTTATTTTATTTTATTTTATTTAGTTGTATTTATTTATTTATTTTTTTCATGTACAGAAAATGATTTTTGTATGGTTTTAGTTTCAGGTGTAAAAAGGTTAAAAATATTAATATAAATTATTATTATAAAATTGTTTATTACATAACAACAACAACAACAATAAAACAATAAAATAATAAAACAATAAATAATAATAATAATAATAATAAATTATTATTATTATTATTATTATTATTATTATTATTATTATTATACTGAATTAACAATAATTATTTATACCTAAAATTAAAATATAATTATATAGTTTTATACACTAACTGTTCTTCTACAGTCTAACCCTGGTTTTAGTTTCAGGTGTAAAAAGGTTAAAAATATTATAATAAATTATTATATAATAATAATTATATAATAAAATAAATAAATATATTTATTATTACTATTTTTTAATACTAAGTTATTTATACCTACCATTAAAAATAAAATTGTGTAATTTTAAAATTAATACTAGGTACTACAGACTAACTGTACTACTACAGTCTAACCCTCAAAGAAAATTAAATCATTTTTACCTATGGAATAAATCATAGATTAATGACCTTATGTAGCTGTTTTCCTCACAGGGTTTTTTAGGTTTGACAATAGGTTTGTCATTATGGGGACACCTGATCCCCAAAAATATAGCAAAACCTGGCAAACATATGCAAACACAATGCTGTTCAGACTGAAATAGACTGGGAAAAACTCTGTGTATATGCATAACAACCACACCTACAACAAAGCCATCCAAGGACACCTGCACTCGCCCAGATAAACTTTCCCTCTCTCTCCCTCTCACACACACACAATTCACCAGCCAAATATTTCAGTGGCATGTCATACTGTTATTTTCACCATGTGGTCCACACTCACACCACTGAGATGCTGCATTACCTGTGACAACACACACACACACACACACACACACACAAACATATAATTCACACAAAACTCTGACTGCAAAAGCAAATAAACAAATGATAAATAAAGAAATGAAGAGGGCTTAAACTGTCAGGTAACTTCAGGGCTTGGTGAGCTGAATGAACTCATTAAGTGATGAAACTGCATAAAACAAAACAGACGGATTCAACAGAAGGTCATCTAAGGACACACAAAGATTTTATGGGCAGCAGACACATCGTTTAATCTTTTTAACATAGTTTTCAAACAACATCAGTGAAGCTGAGAGTGTTGACGTGAGGAGAGGCAGTTGACAGGTGGTCAACCCACTGCCAGTGGAAGAAAATACAGAAGCTCTGTTCCAAACCCACGTGAGCTGCCCACTTAGACAACATTTTTAGGCATCATCAAGCGCAACATAAAGGCTCAAAGAGTAGGATGCAAAATTACACTGCTTTATACAGTACATAAAGCAGTAGTATATATACTAGTATAAGAAAAACCTAGAATTTACTGTGGATATTCAAAATATTTATATTTTTAACGTATATTATATTTAATCAGTGCAGAAAAGCACTGAATAACCTGATAAATCTGTGTGCTGTGTTTTGTGCCTATTAGCTTAATGAAAAAAAAACAAAAAAATGTAATTTTCACAACTGTAGTCCAGTAAAGGAAAAATAACTCAGTTTGGCTATTTCAATTATTTTGAACTTATTCAAAGAACCCTGAAAAAAAAAAAAAAAAAAAAAAAAAAAAAAAAAA